>SJXQ01000904.1:0-13987 GCA_006408695.1 Aepyceros melampus | reverse complement strand
GCCAGCAGTGGGATCGCCAATCCTAAAAGATGATGCTGTGGAAGGGCTGCACTCAATATGCCAGCAAATTTGGAAAACTGAGCAGTGGCCACAGGACTAGAAAAGGTCAGTTTTCATTCCAATCCCAAAGAAAGGCAATGCTGAAGAATGCTCAAACTACCACACAACTGCACCCATCTCACATGGTAGCAAAGTAATGCTCAAAATTCTCCAAGACAGGCTTCAACAGTACGTGAACTGAGACCTTCCAGGTGCTCAAGCTGGGTTTATAAAAGGCAGAGGAGCCAGAGGTGAAATTGCCAACATCCGCTGGATCACAGAAAAAGCAAGAGAATCCCAAAACAAAATCTACTTCTGCTTGATTGACTACTCTAAAGCCTTTGACTGTGTGGATCACAACAAACTGTGGACAATTCTTAGAGTGGAGAATACTCTCAGACCACCTGACCTGCCTTCTGGAAATCTGTATGCAGGTCAAGAAGCAACAGATAGAACTAGAAATGGAACAGTGGACTGGTTCCAAATTGCGAAAGGAGTACATCAAGGCTGTATATTGTCACTTTGCTTATTTTAACTTATATGCAGGACACATCATGTGAAATGCCTGACTGGATGAAGCACAAGATGGAATCAAGATTGCCAGGAGAACTATCAATAACCTCAGATATGCAGATGACACCACCCATATGGCAGAAAGCAAAGAGAAACTAAAGAGCCTCTTGATGAAAGTGAAAGAGGAGAGTGAAAAAAACTGGCTTAAAACTCAACATTGAGAAAACTAAGATCATGGCATCCAGTCCCATCACTTAATGGCAAATGGGTGGGGAAACAATGGAAACAGTGACAGACTTTCTTTTGGGGGGCTCCAAAATCACTGCAGATGGTAACTGCTGCCACGAAATTGAAAGACAATTGCTCCTTGGAAGAAAAGCCATCACCAACCTAGACAACATATTAAAAATCAGAGATACTGCTTTACCAACAAAGGTCTGTCTAGTCAAAGCTATGATTTTTCCAGTAGTCGTGTAGGATGTGAGAGCTGGACCTTAAAGAAAGCTGAGTGCTGAAGAATTGATGCTTTTGAACTGTGGTGTTGGAGAAGACTCTTGAGAGTCCCTTGGACAGCAAGGAGATCCAACCAGTCAATCCTAAAGGAAATCAGTCCTGAATATTCATTGGAAGGACTGATGCTGAAGCTGAAGCTCCAATCCTTTGGCCACCTGATGCGAAGAACTGACTTATTGGAAAAGACCCTGATGCTGAGAAAGATTGAAGGAAGGAGGAGAAGGGGATGACAGAAGACGAGATGGTTGGATGACATTACCAACTAGATGGACATGAGTTTGAGTAGCCTCTTGATGAAAGTGAAAGAGGAGAGTGAAAAAAACTGGCTTAAAACTCAACATTGAGAAAACTAAGATCATGGCATCCAGTCCCATCACTTAATGGCAAATGGGTGGGGAAACAATGGAAACAGTGACAGACTTTCTTTTGGGGGGCTCCAAAATCACTGCAGATGGTAACTGCTGCCACGAAATTGAAAGACAATTGCTCCTTGGAAGAAAAGCCATCACCAACCTAGACAACATATTAAAAATCAGAGATACTGCTTTACCAACAAAGGTCTGTCTAGTCAAAGCTATGATTTTTCCAGTAGTCGTGTAGGATGTGAGAGCTGGACCTTAAAGAAAGCTGAGTGCTGAAGAATTGATGCTTTTGAACTTGGTGTTGGAGAAGACTCTTGAGAGTCCCTTGGACAGCAAGGAGATCCAACCAGTCAATCCTAAAGGAAATCAGTCCTGAATATTCATTGGAAGGACTGATGCTGAAGCTGAAGCTCCAATCCTTTGGCCACCTGATGCGAAGAACTGACTTATTGGAAAAGACCCTGATGCTGAGAAAGATTGAAGGAAGGAGGAGAAGGGGATGACAGAAGACGAGATGGTTGGATGACATTACCAACTAGATGGACATGAGTTTGAGCAAGCTCTGGGAGTTGGTGATGGACATGGAAGCCTGGCATGCTGCAGTCCATGGTGTTGCAAAGAGTTGGACACAGCTGACTGACTGAACTGAACTGAGCTGAACCACAACAGTATGGTCACTCACCTAGAGGTAGACATCCTGGAGTGTGAAGTCAAGTGGACCTTAGGAAACATTACTACAAACAGAGCTAGTGGAGGTGATGGAATTCCAGCTGAGCTATTTCAAATCCCAAAAGATAATGTTGTGAAATTGACTGGTATGCTGAATGTGAAATGCTGCACTGAATATGTCAGAAAATTTGGAGAACTCAGCAGTGGCCACGGGACTGGTAAAGGTCAGTTTTCATTCCAATCCCAAAGAAAGACAATGCCAAAGAATGTTCAAGCTGCTGCACATTTGCACTCGTTTCACATGCTAGCAAAGTAATGCTCAAAATCCTTCAAGCTAGGCTTCAGCAGTATGTGAACCAGGAACTTCCAGGTTTACAAGCTGGGTTTCAAAGAGACGGAGGAACCAGAGGTGAAATTGCCAGCATTCATTGGATCATGGAGAAAGCAAGCAAGTTCCAGAAAAACATCTACTTCTGCTTCATTGACTAAACTAAATCTTTTGACTGTGTGGATCACAACAAACTGTGGACAGTTCTTAAAGACTTTGGAATACCAGACTTATTTGTCTGGGAATACCACCTTACTTGTCTCCTGAGAAACCTATTTGCAGATCAAGAAGCAACAGTTAGAACCTTACATGGAACAGTGGCTGGTTCAAAATTGGGAAAGGAGTACAACAAGAGTGTATATTGTCACCTTGCTTATTTAACTTATATGCAGAATACATCATATGAAATGCCATGCTGGATGAATTACAAGCTAGAATCAAGGTTGCTGGGAGAGATATCAACAACTGCAGATATGCAGATGATATTACTCTAATGGCAGAAAGTGAGGAACTAAAGAGAGTCTTGATGAAGGTAAAAAAGGAGAGTGAAAAAGCTGGCTTGAAACTCAGCATTCAAAAAATGAAGATCATGGCATTCACTCCCATCACTTCATGGCAAATAGAAGGGGAAAAAGTGGAAGTAGTAACAAATTTTATTTTCTTGGGCTCCAAAATCACTGTGGACAGTGACTGCAGCCATGAAATTAAAAGAAGCTTGCTCCTTGGAAGAAAAGCTAGGACAAATCTAGACAGCATATTAAAAAACAGAGACATCACTTTGCCAACAGTGGTCTGTATGGTCAAAGGTATGGTTTTTCCAGTTGTCATGTATAGATGTGAGAGCTGGATAGTAAAAAAGGCTGAGCGCCAAAGAATTGATGCTTTTGAATTGTGGTGCTGGAGAAGACTCTTAAGAGTCCCTTGGACTGCAAAGAAACCAAACCAGTCAGCCCTAAAGAAAATCAACCCTGAAAGGACTGATGCTGAATATTCACTGGAAGGACTGATGTTGAAGCTGAAGCTCCAGTATTTTCAGTGCTTGCTGCAAAGAGCCCACTCATAGGAAAAGACCCTTATACTGAGGAAGGCTGACAGCAAAAGAAGAAGAGGGGCTGCAGGGGTTAAGATGGTTAGATAGCATCACTGACTCAGTGGACATGAACCGAAGCAAACTCTAGGTAGGAGATAGAGAGAACGGGGGAGCCTGGCCTGCTGTAGTCCATGGAGTCACTAAGAGTCACGCATGACTTGGCAACTGAACAAAAAGAAAGGCTGTGAGGGTATGTTTTGCTTGTCGTAGTCCCAGCTCTCCTCTGAGCAAATGCCAATATCACGTTAGTTGGTCTAAAAACAGACTGTCTTGCCACTTTCACCTCAAAAGAATAAGATCCATGTCTAGTAATTTTCTAGGAAGTTTAAAAATCATTCCACTAAGAACATTTCCAAATTTGTGAAAACCCACCATTAAAAATTGATGGGGTTTGCTTTTAAGTGATAGATAGAGATACATGTTTGTAGATACATGCATGTAGAGATATGTGTTTATGAAATATAAAAATATATAACCACATACACATATACACACACAGAAACAGGAAGCCCTATAGGATATATACCAGATGTCCACAGTGGTTACTAATTCTTAGTTGTGGGATAGTAGATATTTTTATTTTGCTTGTCTGTGTTTTCTAATATTTCCATAATAATTTCTTTCCTTATTATAAAGCAAATACAATAAAAGTTTGTAGGCAGAATGGGATTTTTTTTAATGAATAAGGTTTTTAAAACAAAGGATGTTTTCTTTATTAACATTGTATGAAGAGCTTAATCCTTTAATTACTACTTTAGAAACAAATAAAATATCTAAACCCTAACTCACTAGCAGCCCTTAAAATGCTTATGAGGATATTCTATAGGAATTTATAATTTTTCCTTAAAACTCATCTCATTCAGCAACTGTGGTAATGTGTATATTTTCAGCTATTGTCTATGCAGGCATTAACTCTTACAAAAACATATAAGGCACTTTTCCCTATCATTCTTTAACAATAGTTTCCTTTTGTTTCTTGTAGTTATTTTGACATCACCTGTCTTAGCGAGCCTAGGTTCTAGGCCATCAACACCTACTAAATTTTTTCATAAACTGTGGTCTTAATGATATTTTAGGTGAATTCTGGAGCCTCCAAGTTACCATGATTGTTATATTTGTTTTTCACACGTTGAACTATTACATGTTTTCCCTTGTAAATGTAAATATGGTTAGCCCTTGAGCAACACAGCTTTGAACTTCATGGGTCCACTTATACTCAAATTTCTTTCAATAAATATATACTACAGTCCTGGACTAACCATGAATGGTTGCATACCACAGAAGTAGAGAGAGAGCGGATTTTTTTTAGACAGGTGGTACTTTATCCCATTTCACAATTATGTACCTTCTAAAACTATAGAATAATTTTTTTTTCTGATTTCTCTGCTCAAATTCTGAAACAAATTGTTAAGGTATAGCTGGAGACAATATGATTAATATTTCAGGCACTTGTTTCCTCTCACCTGTAAAGGGCATGGGAGTCAAAAAAAAAAAATCAGAGGACTGGCCCCTTTTTTATAAAAATATACTCAATGTGATCGTTATATCCTACTTCTTTCACTTAACAATAGAATACTTCATGAATATAGTTTTAATAATAGTGTAATCACAGATTCACTGCTTTTTACCAAATTTATCTATTTTCTTATAAATAGACATTTAACATTTCCTTTTTTCACTTGTATGAATACTGCTGCAGTGTACATCTTTTGCATAAGCCATTTTCAGTGTTTCAGATTATTTTTCTACATGTATTCCCAGGATTGGAATTATTGAATCAAAGGTAATGAGCATTTATTGTTTCTGATACGTATAAAAAACTTTCCAAAGATGTCACTCCAGTCTACCCACCTTCCAACAATTAATGTGTTCTTTCATTTCACCTTTCCCAACATCGACATCTTTACATTTTTGGAAATTTGTTCAGTGAAAAGTGCTGTCTGTTGTTGGTGTTTTGTTTTTTATTTCACATTTTAGTGAAGTATTAATACCTCCCTATCTTGTGTACCCTAAAAACTTAGCTCTTAGTAAGCATGCATTTTAAAGTTTAAATGTCTTCTATATAAACAAGTTTATATCCCCCAAATGAGAAATAGTCACATTCCTGGGGGAAAATGTCAGTGCAAATACAAACAGGGCAATGTCAAGGTTTGTAAGTATCAATCATGGTTATAATTGGAGGGTGGTTTTGTTATTTCCCTTCAAAGTTAGAAAATTGTTTTATAGAAGGATATTTTCTCTTCTACCAAATTTGAGTGTCTCTTCTGAAATTATATTTATCCTTATCAGGAATTTTACAGTCCTAATTGTTATTTCAGACTCTTGCGCTGCTGAACCAGTTTAAATCTAAACTCACTCAAGCAATTGCTGAAACTCCTGAAAATGACATTTCTGAAACAGAAGTAGAAGATGATGAAGGATGGTAAGGCCTTTTATTTCTTTATATTAACTATGAACAAATGGACTCAGAGCAGAGACACTATTAAAACAGTTCTATTATAGCATCTTTTTTTTTTCAGACTTCACATTCGATTATATCCTCATCTATTATGGTCTCAACCTCCTTTTACTCCATTTCAGTTCAATAAGCATAATGCTTTGTGTATTCCCACTATTGTATTATCCAGTAGAATATACACAGGAAATATATGACACTATCCTTGCCCTAAATAATTTTCTAATATCATGGGAAAGATAAGACTCACGTTTAACAACTAGAAAACAGTCTTAAAAGATTCTGAGTCATTAATTTTTTTATACTTTCGCACAAACACTTTAGAACTCGTTAGTCCATTTCATAATCCTACTAAGTTCCTCTTCAAATTTATGATCTCCTGGATCCTAGCAATACATACACAGTTAACTCATTTTTATCTTTGGATATTTTTCAGCTTTAAAAGACACTGATAAGAAATAAAGGGATTAATGTCCTGTGCTTAGCACTTTATCCTATACTGGAGGGGGAAAAAAAAGAATTGTGCTTTCTCTTATCATTCTCCTCTGTCCTCCAGTTGACTTCACATGTAGTATATTAGGCCTCCCTACACCTAACTGCCTCCACCTCCCACGACACCCTGGCTCAGGCACGTTGCTGCAAGCAAGCCAGTGGGTCACCCCCACACATGACTCACTCTCTGGAGCCTCTAAACTGTCACAGTGTGCCATTACCCCAACCCAGAATCACAGTTTCACTCCCCTCTGCCAAACAGCATCTCTCTCCCATTTCAAAACACTGTTCAGCACTCCCATGCTCCAGGAAACCAGTCAGCAAGATTTGTTGAGCACTCACAAATCTAGAGGGTGGAGGGAAGAGGGCTGGACACACATTTAAAAGGACATAAAAACACTTACTAAGAAAACATTTAAGCAAGTAAGAATCTGCAACTATATCTAACTTTAATCAAAAGGACCAGGTGATGATGAGTTAAATAGGATAACTCTTATCTACCCTACAATCCTGAAAGCACTTGTGTATTTCTCAGTCTATAATTTCTGTATGATTTGGGTTATGATGCCAATGTTTGTAAAATTCTAAGTCTCTTTTAATAGGTTTCTGTTGCTTATGTGTATTCGTTTATACTTAAATTCAAAGTTGCTTAAGACAGAAGCTGGCTTATCCCATAGTTCTTTGCCAAAGGTGAAGGCTCAGTGAGTGGTGAGTGACCCAGAGAGATAAATGCACATTGCACAGAACTTTCTGTTTTTTATATGACTGGACAGGTTTAGTTTTATTTTGGATTCCTTGAATGTCTCAAAATATCTTTCAAATGTTTTGGGTTCAGTCACCACACACAAAAAAATGTTTTGCCAAGTCCTCTTCCTCTTATTTTTGAATCCATATGCATTTTTTAAGGAAATATGATCCATGTGTTTCTGATTCATTTACACTTAACTCATCAAGATGGTGTTTTGTAAGAGCAGTTTGATGCCCAATAAGTTTTTTTAACCTTTTTATAAGCCATTTAAGTCCTTTTTTATTGAACAGGAAAGTCACCAACAAATTTAAACCCAGAAATTTCATTTGAAACTTATAACCCACAGGATTCAAATTTACTTTCAACTTGGCAAGACCATTTAACTTCCCAAGGTTCTTCCTAGTCCCTTGGTTCCATATCCTCTCATTTTGAATCCCTCATTAGCATCAGATATCAATTAGTATTTTTGAAAGTGTCATTTTTATTTTTGAGGTGATTTCATAATACAATCAATATTCTAACACCCTCAATTAGAAAGTTAAAACAAATGGGAAAACTTCACCAGATTGGGGGTGGCAGGGGGAGTAATCACAGGTCAATGATATCAGCTAGTTCTCCAGCTCGGAAACAAAAATAAGTGGTGAAGAAGAGGGATTAGGATAAAGGAACCATTACCAGGTCTTCAAGGGCTTCCTTTCTGCTTCCAATTACAGTCACCTAACCAGAAAGTCTGGAGAAGGTAATGGCACCCCACTCCAGTACTCTTGCCTGGAAAAGCCCATGGGCAGAGGAGCCTGGTAAGCTGCAGTCCATGAGGTTATGAAGAGTCGGACAGGACTGAGTGACTTCACTTTCACTTTTCACTTTCATGCATTGGAGAAGGAAATGGCCACCCACTCCAGTGTTCTTGCCTGGAGAGTCCCAGGGACGGAGGAGCCTGGTAGGTTGCCGTCTATGGGGTCACACAGAGTCAGACACGATTGAAGTGACTTAGCAGCAGCAGCGGCAACCAGGAAGTCAGAAGTCTACGCTATATACCTACACACTTTTTGTATTTTTTTAATCTAACATCTAATTAAAATATCTGGGGCTCTTATCTACCGCCTTTCTGTTGCCGTGTAAACTATTGAAATTTTATAACCTGATAAGCAATGGCATCACTTCTGTTCATAAATAAACCAGTATAAACCAGTTCAGCTTTATCAAATCCCTGGTGATTTAGATCATCTCTCATAAAATATATTCCACTAGGAAAAGACGTCTTATATTCAGAATGATTTATAGCAAATATTATGAGTGCATGGCATATGCATGTGTGTTATGCATAAATTACATGGTTCCCAGACTGTTTTGTAGGTCACGCTTGCCACTTTTCTAAGAAGTGAAAGTCAGCCAGTGCTGTACTACACTGTCAGGGTCTGTTATCTGAGGTAAAATGATTGCTTCTAAGACATTTTTATGTGTCCGCATGAGTGACCACACATTGAGGGATCATTTTCATTTTCTGTCAAGATAGAAACCATTACCAATTTGTTATGTTTTCTTTTACTTGGCAAACTGTTCTATTCGCATTTTTGGCCGAGCTGCTGTATTGGCAAGGTATACAACAGACATTTGGGTACCATTCAGCTGCATTCTACTTTTTATGCAAAAAAGAGTGGGAAGGGGGAGAAAGAAAAGAAATATGATTCTATTGTAAACACCGTATATGGTGTTTGATAATTATTCCCAGCTTTCACTGTCTAACAAGGCATTTAAGAAGGTGTTATTAGTAGATCTAAGCTGAAATGCGTGATAGAAATTTTTCACTCAGAACGATTAGCATTCTTCCTTTGTTGGGATATATACTGCCAATATTTGATAGTGGTAGTGACGGGCACCAGATTCTAGTGTAGCAGCTTAAGGAACCTCTTTGCCATGACGTTCCTTCTTCCCATCCTACATCCTATAACATCACACACTCTTCTAGATATAGAAACCAACTTCAAACATGGATTATATAAAACCAATTAGATACATAGCAGGAGTTATCAGCCAAAGGATTTGTATGACCATGTAGATGAAGTCCATATGACATTTTGAGTTTAGTTCATAAAGCTTGGTTACCTCCCAAAAAAGTTTTGAGAGTTGTGTCTGACAAGGCAGTAGGGAGACTTATAAAAGAAGAGAAGGCCACCTGCTCCTTATACAACAAAATTAGCATTCCAAGAAGAGGGAAAAAAATTAAGTCTATGAGAGTAGACTGCAGTCTTGTGAACATTAACTATTCATTACTGTGTTCCATTGAAACTTCTTTCCAGATCATTAACATAAAACTTCACAACAAATATACATGATAAAATAATAAACAGTATAAATGTCTATCTGCCTTCATCCTTTTTTCTCTTCTTCTCTCTCTCCCCTTCACCACTTTCCCTTAGTACATACAATATTCAGTAATATAAGAATAGGAAAACACTAACAATTGCAATGGTTGCCTTAAGTAAATTGGAGAAGGAAATGGCAACCCACTCTAGTATTCTTGCCTAGAGAATCCCATGGACAGAGGAACCTGGCAGGCCACAGTCCACGGTGTCATAAGAGTTGGATACAACTTAGCAACTACACCATTACCACCTCAAGTAAAGATTTTATTATATAAGGAAAAGATGTTCGCTATAGAAAAACCAGAGTATAGATTCATCAAAAGAGTAAAGTAAATCACCTGTGATCCCAAACTCAACAATAAGTGGTACTAATTTATGCACGTATACATGCCCTTCTACATACTTATGCATATTTTAAGCAGAAATGATATTATTTAATGCTACGGTCTTATAATTTGCTTTCTTCCCTCAGCTGTGTATAATAAATACTTTCCCTTCTGATATATAATTTTATGATATTGTTTGCATTCTGTATTGTGGCCATATAGTATTCCCTTAAATGCTAAACCACGTTTTACTTGGTCAGTTCCTTGTTGTTGGAGGTTTAGGCTCTTTCCAGTTTTTATTATTACACACAGCACTGTAATGAGCATCCTTATATCTGTGTCACTGCCAGTTTTCTCAGGATAAATTTCTAAAACTGGAATTGCTTAGTCAGTGGGTATGCATGTTAGACTCTGCTAAATATTTTCAAGTGGCCCTAGCAAAATGTCATTCCAATTTATACTCCCAAGTAAATATCTTTTTTATGACTTGCTTTTAGGACTGTTAGAATCGTAAGAATTAATTATGGTACTTTGCAACGCTTAGTGAAAGAGTATAACATTTCAGAAGAAATGCTTTTCCCTTGTAAACTTTTAAAAAATACCCAGTCTGGTTTGCTTCTGTTTTTAATATATCAATAACTGGTACATATTTCAACATAACTCCTCAAGATTGTCAGCTCTAAGTATCCTTGTTCTTGGTTCTGAAAAGGTCTTCAAGATAATCCTTTGTGTTAGAACTTTAGGATCTAGAATTTTTTTCCCATTTTATTATTACACTTTGGCTTGCATTAAAAATCAGTTTTGTCTATCAGCCAGACAGTTTGTTTCTGCTAAAGATTAGAGTTCTGAGAACCAAGTTAGCATAGCATAGAAGCAACAAATACCAGTTGTCTTGAGTATCCAACACAGTGAAAATTTAATAATGTAGATGTTAGAAAAAGATTACAGTTAGACCAGTTTAGACCTCACTATAAGATACCATTAAAGGATATAGTCTCATTTCATTCCTTGTACTAGCAAGCTATAAACACCTTTTATATGTAATACTATAATTACAAATGTAATACATACTGTGGATGATGTGGTCATGTATTAAATGAAAGGTGCTGTGACAACAGATGAATATTTTAATTATATTCCCCCACTTCATTCAAGCAGCACATTGCCAGGCAAGAGTAATAAGTTGGTGTTAGTTCAGTTCAGTCACTCAGTCGTGTACGACTCTTTGCGACCCCATGGACTGCAGCATGCCAGGCTTCCCTGTCCATCACCAACTCCCAGAGCTTGCTCAAACTCATGTCCATCCAGTCGGTGATATCATCCAACCATCTCATCTTCTCTTGCCTCCTCCTCTTCCTGCCTTCAATCTTTCCCAGCATCAGGGCTTTTTCTAAGGAGTCAGTTCTTCACATCAGGTGGCCAAAGTATTGGAGCTTCAGCATCAGTTTTTCCAATGAATGTTTAGGACTGTTTTCCTTTAGGATTGACTGGTTTGATCTCCATGAAGTCCTAGGGTCTCTCAAGAGTCTTCTCCAACACCACAGTTCAAAAGCATCAATTCTTTAGTGCTCAACTTTCTTTAAGGTCCAACTCTCACATCCATACATGCCCACTGGAAAAACCATAGCCTTGACTATAAGGACCTTTGTCTGCAAAGTGATGTCTCTGTTTTTTAATATGCTGTCTAGGTTTGTCATAGCTTTTCTTCCTAGGAGCAAGCTTTTCTTCCAGGATAAGGTGAGGGCACGTCCTTCTACTCCACCATCTGTTCAGCAGCCTGAAAGTAAAAGTTGCTCAATCATGTATGTCTCTTTGCGACCCCATGGACTATAAGTCCATGGAATTCTCCAGGCCAGAAACTGGAGTAGGTAGCCATTCCCTTCTCCGGGGGATCTTCCCAACCCAGGGATCAAACCCAGGTCTCGCAGATTGCAGGTGGATTCTTTACCAGCTGAGCTGATAAAGCCCAAGAATACTAGAGTGGGTTGTATATCCCTTCTTTAGCAGATCTTCCCAACCCAGGAATCAAACCAGGGTCTCCTCATTGCAGGCAGATTCTCTACCTGCTGAGCTACCAGGGAAGCCAAGTTGGTGTAGGCAAACACAAATACAGCTATAAGGAGACTGTAAAGCTAATGAAAGCCCACGTTAGCCACCTAAGAGATCTTTACCCTTTAGTGATAAGTAGAGCTGCAGGTCTCAAACTTTTGGTCTCTGGGCCACTTTTATACTCTTAAAATTTTTTGAGGACCCCAAAGAGCATTTGTTTATGTGAAATATATTTATTGATATTTACCTTATTAGGAATTAATACTAGAAATTTTAAATCTCTTCAAAATAATAATAATGAACCTATTACATTTAACATAAGTAATATACTCTTATGAAGAATAATTATATTTTCAAAGCAGAAAATAATTATATTCTCAGCAGCAAAAAAACTGAAAAGAGTGGTATTTATTTACATTTTTTCATATCTCTTATGTCCAGCATAACAGGAAGAGCTGGTTCTCATATCGGCATTTCACTCTGTTTTGATCTAATACATCATGTGTTCTGTGAAAATTTTCTCTGCAAGTTCATGAGAGGATGAGAATAATGAGGGTAAATAATGTCTTAGTATTCATAGAAAATAATTTTGACATTGCAGGCACAGTGAGCCCCAACATTTTGAGAACTGCTGAATTAGAGCACCTTTAGTCATTGTGGGTGTCACAGTGGTCCTCATTTATCAGAGGGTATGACCCAATCTGTAGGTCCTGGGAAGCTTTATTCCAGATCCTGGTTTGTGATCCTTGTTCTCAAGTGGTGCCAAAGTGCTGCTTTCTGAATTAAATGTGCCCAGCACCACTGACCTAGACTTGGTACCGTTGTTTTTGTTCAGTCACCCAGTCGTGTCCAGCTCTGTGACCCCCATGGACCGCAGCACACCAGCCCTCCCTGTCCCTCACCATCTCCCGAAGTTTGCCCAAGTTCATGTCCATTGCATCAGTGATGCCATCCAGCCATCTCATCTTCTGACACTCTCTCCTGCTTCTTCCCTTAATCTTTCCCAACATCAGGGCTTTTCCAGTGAGTCAGCTATTCTCATCAGATGACCAAAATACTTGAACTTCAGCTTCAGCATCAGTCCTTCCAAAGAGTATTCAGGGTTGATTTCCCTTAAGATTGACTGGTTTGATATCCTTGCTGTCCAAGGGACTCTCAGGAGTCTTCTCCAGCACCACTGTTCAAAGGCATCTGTTCCTTGGTGCTCTGCCTTCTTTATGGTCCAGCTCTCAAACAACCATGTGTGACCACTGGGAAGACCATAGCCTTCACTATACGGACCTTTGTCAGCCAAGTGATTTCTCTGCTTTTCAACATGCTGTCTAGGTTTGTCATTGTTTTCCTGTCAAGAGTCAATCATCAGATTTCATGGCTGCAGTCACCATCCACAGTGATTTTAGAACCCAAGAAGAGGAAATCTGTTACTACTTCCACTTTTTCCCCTTCTGTTTGCCATGAAGTAATGGGGCCAGATGCCATGATTTTAGTTTTTTCATATTTAGTTTTAAGCCAGCTGTTTCACTCTCTTCCTTCACCCTCAAGAGACTCTTTAGTTCCTCTTTGCTTTCTGCCGTTAGAGTGGTATCATCTGCATTCTTGAGGTTGTTGAAGTTTCTCCCACCTATCTTGACTCCAGCTTGTAACACATCCAGGCCAGCATTTCTCTTGATGTGCTCAGGGTATAGGTTAAACAAACAGGATGATGGCAGACAGCCCTGTTGTACTCTTTTCTCAATCCAGAACCTATCAGTTGTTCTATACAAGATTCTTTTTTTGTGTGTGTGTGGAAGAGTATGTGATTTATTTTTTTTTCTTTAATTAATTTTTATTTTTTAGTTTGTTTTGCTTTACAAAACTGTATTTGTTTTGCTACACATCGACATGAATCAGCCACAAGTGTACATGAACTCCCAATCCCGACCCCCACCTCCCCTCGCCCCGCCCCACACCCTCTCTCTGGATTATCCCCGTGCATCAGTCCCAAGCATCCTGCATCCTGCATCAAACCTGGACTGGCGATTCATTTCACTTATGATA
>SJXQ01000903.1:0-22857 GCA_006408695.1 Aepyceros melampus | reverse complement strand
CTGGATGGAATCACGGACTCAATGGACATGAATCTGAGTGAACTCTGGGAGATGGTGATGGTCAGGGAGATCTGGCATGCTGTGATTCATGGGGTCGCAAAGAGTTGGACACAACGGAGCGACTGAACTGAACTGAATGCAGAGTTCCAAAGTATAGCAAGGAGAGATAAGAAAGACTTCCTCAGTGATTCCATGTAAAGAAATAGAGGAAAACAATAGAATGGGAGAGACTAGAGGTCTCTTCTGGAGAAGGCAATGACACCCCACTCCAGTACTCTTGCCTGGAGAATCCCAGGGATGGAGGAACCTGGTAGGCTGCAGACCATGGGGTCACTAAGAGTCAGACACAACTGAGCGACTTCACTTTCACTTTTCACTTTCATGCATTGGAGAAGGCAATGGCAACCCACTCCAGTATTCTTGCCTGGAGAATCCCAGGTACAGAGGAGCCTGGTGGGCTGCCGTCTATGGGGTCGCACTGAGTCGGACATGACTGATGCGCCTTAGGAGCAGCAGCAGCAGCAGATCACAGTTCCATATATTATGTAAATTTAAGAAGAAATGTACATGCATCTCATGTAGATTTGCTATATAAGTTGAAATGGAATTTTTCTGTTCTATATGTGTTTTAATTAGCTAAGGTAAAAGAATCATAAGCATCATTTCTAAAGTATAGCTCATGAAAAAATTCTAGAAGTTGCATTTCAAAACAAGGTTCAAGGATCAATTATCTTGAGAAAATATTGATGTACTTCAGCATCTCTGTTGAAGATGTTCATCAACTTCTTCAGAACACATAAGGCCTTGAAAAGTATTCTTTAGCTTTTTAGCAATGAATTTTTTCAAATTTTTCAAAATGAAATATTTTCTCAAAATAAGTCAAAACATCTTAGTCACTGTTGCTCCCAATCTACTCTGTGGCCATAATGTCTAATGCATGTGTATAATGTCAGGATAACAGAATGGAATTTCTTTTTTATACATATGAGAAATGGTATCTACAAAAAGTATTAATAAAATGTTTGTTTGAGTTTTAGGAGCAAGATCACCACCAAAGATTATACTTCTGGTTCAAATTCCAGGGCCAGTGCAAGGAAGTGAGTTTTGTTTAAAATGATAATGAAGTACTCTCTACCTAATTTGCAGTCATTTGCTCAACTCATTTGTTACTTTATAGATTTAGATAGCAGTAGCAGCGTTAGTCACTCGCTCAGTCATGTCCAACTCTTTGCAACCCCATGAACTCTACCAGGCTCCTCTGTACTTGGAATTCCCCAGGCAAGAATACTGGAGATCATTGCCATTCCCTTCTCCAGAGGATCTTCCTGACCAAGGGACTGAACCCAGGTCTCCTGCAGTGCAGGAAGATTCTTTACCATCTGAGCTACAGGGAAGATCCTACTTTTTGTTACTTTATAGATTTATGTTATTAATGAGTACTTAGACATGATCTTAACACATTCTTGTAGATGTCTAACATGTAGATGTCTAGCATGTTTTTTAAGGAGAAGGCAATGGCACCCCACTTGCCTGGAAAATCCTATGGACAGAGGAGCCTGGTAGGCTGCAGTCCATGGGGTCGCTAAGAGTCGGACACAACTGAGTGACTTCACTTTCACCTTTCACTTTCATGCACTGCAGAAGGAAATGGCAACCCACTCCAGTATTCTTGCCTGGAGAATCCCAGGTACAGAGGAGCCTGGTAGGCTGCCGTCTCTGGGGTCGCACAGAGTTGGACATAACTGAAGTGACTTAGCAGCAGCATGTTTTTAAACAACAAAACTTAAAAATGTAAATTTAAAATTGAAAGATAGAGATAATTTGATATAGACCTTTTAAAAATCTTTGTTTATCCTCATAAAGAGCAATGATATTCTCATGTTAAATATTTAGCAAACATCAACTAGGTCACCAAATGGATTTTTAACTCATTCTACTTTAACAGATTATCATTTTGACTCAGCATTGCATACTCCAACCACCCAGAAATTCTTAAAACAAGGTTCATAGCTTCAAAGCATGATTTTGTTTAGCTTTCTGGATTTATTTGGAGAGATAACACTCTGAAATTCAATTTTATGCTTTTTAATATAGGGATAATGCTATCTCCTTTGCAGTTTGTAATGAAGATTAAATCAAGTAATGTACGTGAAACACTTGGCCTATGCCCCAGAAATGTGTCTATTATCATAATAAAGAAATTTCAGATATAAAATACTTTTATTGCCCCCTAATTCAGTCCTTTCATTTTACAGTTGTGGAAACCATATTAAGACGTGAGGGTAATTAAGATTTCAAAGCAAATGCATGATTTGTTTTCCTGATTTTCAGTTCTTTGTGATTTCCTCACTGTTGTGCCATTTGTTTGCTTTTAGTTTTTAAATCCTCATTCCAAATACCCTTTGAATCTCTATGAAAAATTCATGGAGATCAAATAAGAGAAAAATCACTAATGATAGAATTGTAAATACAATAAGATATATATTTGGCTATCCCATAATTCTAAACATCTAGAAAATAAAAATTTCATGGGCTATTGAAAAGTTCAGCTGTGCAAATATATAATATTTTCTATTACTTGAAATAATCTATTACTCATTCTCCATTATCTTTTCACCATGGCACACCCATAATACAAAGTCTTTCAAGGTAGTGATTTGTGTGTGGGAGGTGGGAGGAGAGTGAGGAGCAAAGATGTTGGGGATAACGGAAGAAAGAAAGAGTCTATATTCAATGCTCTGTCAGGATCAGAGGATAATGATGAAATCATGCAGTTTTAATGTCATGTGGCTTTCTGCTTGCTTTCCCTCTTGGACATGGTGGTAGTTTTTTTTTTTTTTTTTTTAATTAGGTCAAAGGAATCATTATGCCAGTGAACATGCCTGATGCTGAGAAAAAAAATTCTTAACATATACTTTCCTTAGGTGGCCCCTGCTAGTCTTTAAATAATTTTATAAATTAAATGTATCTATGGATATTTAACCAAATGACTTTTTATTATTTATTTTAATGGTTGCTTAAGAAAAGCACAATATACATTCTTAATGTTCTCCAATTTATTTATAGTATTTGTATACTACATTATGTAAAATGCAGAAAACCTGCAATCCTTTTAAAACCATTAACCCAGCTACTTTATGCTACAATTATCATTCTGAATTTTTCTATTCAGTTCAGTCGCTCAGTTGTGTCCGACTCTTTGCGACCCCATGAATCGCAGCACGCCAGGCCTCCCTGTCCATCACCAACTCCCAGAGATCAATGATTCATGTCCATCGAGTCAATGATGCCATCCAGCCATCTCATCCTCTGTTGATCCCTTCTTCTCCTGTCCCCAATCCCTCCCAGCATCAAAGTCTTCTCCAATGAGTCAACTCTTCGCATGAGGTGGCCAAAGTACTGGAGTTATAAACCTATAAAATGGCACTTTTGCTTTTAAATAATCATACATATATTGTAATCAAATTAAATGTAAGACAAAATAGTTTTTAGCTAAACATTTACCACGTGTTGATGCTTCAATATTTCCTTAAACTCTCAATGTTCATCTGTATCATTTAGCTTGATAAAACATCATTCATTGCATTAGGTAGTATAGGTCTGCTAGTGACAGATTATCTTAGGGTTTTTGTTTGCTTGTTTTGGTTGAAAAGTCTTTAAGATTTTTCTACTGAATATAGCATTTACGGTTAAAAGTGGGTATTAACCTTTAGGACTTTAATGTGTTTCAAGTTTCTTGGCTGCCAAAGTTTTTGACGAGAAATTTGTGGTAATAAAAATCATTCTTCTTCTGATTAAAAGTGACTTCTCTAATCAATTTCAAGATAAATTCATTATTTTTTCTTTTAGCAGTCTACTTATAATGTTTCTAGTCATGGTTTATTTTGTATTTTTTCTGTTTGAAATCAACTGAAATTCATATATCTATAAAATTATGTCTTATACTATATCGGGAGGTGTCAAGCTATTATTTCCTTTTATACCTTTCTTTATTCTTGTTTTCCTTTAACTCTGATTTTCCAACTATGTATATATCAGACTTTTGCTGTTGTAAAATATCTCTTAGTCTTTAGTCCATTTTCCCAATCTTTTGTTAATTCACATTGAATGATTTCTTTTGATTTACCTCAAGATGACAGTTTTACCTGCCATCAACATTCTTCTATGAAACCTTCTGATAATATGTGGTTTGATTCTAGATTTTTCATCTTTTTAATCTTTGTGCTATCATTTAAGTGATATATTTAATATCAAACATAGGCATTATTTTCTATTTTTTCTTTTATATCTTAGATTTTCTATTTGTTCTTGATTTACCTCAGTGGGCTTGGTTTTAAAAACTGATTTAAAGTCCAAATTCAATAATTTTGACATCAGGTCACATTGTGACTGTCTTATATTGATTGACTTTTCAGAATGAGGCAGTTTTTTCTTCTCTCATATTTTCTTTATGTTGAATAATTTTTATTTTCATTCAAGACCTTGTAATTATTCTGTTGTAGAAGATGTGGATTCTGTGTTACTCTGCTAAATCTTCTTCATGTTTTATGTTTTTATGTGGTGATTACAAATTTCAAAAGGTAAAGAATTTATGAGGAGTTTAAGGGATAAGCAACTTGGAGTTCTATTTCTAATGACATTGGGTTTAAAATGTATTCTTTTGAGGCTAAGTTTGATATGGAGATTAATCTAGCATTTTGATTATGGCCTATAAGGTAATTTACCTGCTTTGTGATAAAAAAAAATACAGAATATTTGAATTTGTTAATTTTTAGTTGATTTCTTTAGTATGCAGGATATTGTATACCTCCCGCCTCTTGAGAAATCTGTATGCAGATCAGGAAGCAACAGTTAGAACTGGACATGGAACAACAGACTGGTTTCAAATAGGACAGGGAGTACATCAAGGCTGTATATTGTCACCCTGCTTATTTAACTTCTGTGCAGAGTACATCATGAGAAACGCTGGACTGGAAGAAACACAAGCTGGAATCAAGATTGTCGGGAGAAATATCAGTCACCTCAGATATGCAGATGACACCACCCTTATGGCAGAAAGTGAAGAAGAACTAAAAAGCCTCTTGATGAAAGTGAAAGAGGAGAGTGAAAAGTTGGCTTAAAGCTCAACATTCAGAAAATGAAGATCATGGCATCCAGTTCCATCACTTCATGGGAAATAGATGGGGAAACAGTGGAAACAGTGTCAGACTTTATTTTTTGGGGGCTCCAAAATCCCTGCAGATGGTGACTGCAGCCATGAAATTAAAAGACGCTTACTCTTTGGAAGAAAAGTTATGACCAACCTAGATAGCATATTCAAAAGCAGAGACATTACTTTGCCGACTAAGGTCCGTCTAGTCAAGGCTATGGTTTTTCCAGTAGTCATGTATGAATGTGAGAGTTGGACTGTGAAGAAGGCTGAGTGCTGAAGAATTAATGCTTTTGAACTGTGGTGTTGGAGAAGACTCTTGAGAGTCCCTTGGACTGCAAGGAGATCCAACCAGTCCATTCTGAAGGAGATTGGCCCTGGGATTTCTTTGGAAGGAATGATGCTAAAGCTGAAGCTCCAGTACTTTGGCCACCTCACGCGAAGAGTTGACTCATTGGAAAAGACTTTGATGCTGGGAGGGATTAGGGGCAGGAAGAGAAGGGGACAACAGAGGATGAGATGGCTGGATGGCATCACAGACTCGATGGACGTGAGTCTGAGTGAACTCCGGGAGTTGATGATGGACTGGGAGGACTGGTGTGCTACGATTCATGGGGTTGCAAAGAGTCAGACATGACTGAGCGACTGAAGTGAACTGAACATGCAAAGCAAATTTGACAATTTTTTTCTTCATCAATAATTTTGATTCCTTAGGAGAAAAGCCTAAGGTATTTTAACAGAAAGATATATAGTCTTTTTTAGAGTATACTCAGTGTCACAAGGCCATGTTTAATATTAGGATTCTTTTCACTGTGTTGTTAATAAAAAGTATAGCATAATAGCAAGATGGTGGTGAGAAAAACATGAGTGTATATTTTTTTATTATATATAATTGAGGAGTCTTATCAATCAGTATAATGTAAGTGTAAAGTGCAAAATTTGTAGTAAAATAGCTTTCAGAGTGATTTTTAAAAAGTCAAAAACTTGCACTGTCATTTTGGGCAAGTTTCTGGGTTTCTCTGTGCCAGAGTTCCAATAAAATGGGACAATATTACCTACTAATTAGATGGTTGTGAGACTCAACGATGTACTACAAAAAGGTAGAATTTAGAATAGTACTAGACCCTGCTGCTTTTAAGTCATTTCAGTCGTGTCTGACTCTATGCGACCCCATAGACGGCAGCCCACCAGGCTCCCTCATCCCTGGGATTCTCCAGGCAAGAACACTGGAGTGGGTTGCGATTTCCTCCTTCAATGCACGAAAGTGAAAAGTGAAAGTGAAGTCGCTCAGTCGTGTCCGACTGTTAGTGACCCCATGGACAGCAGCCTACCAGGCTCCTCTGCCCATGGGATTTTCCAGGCAAGAGTACAGGAGTGGGGTGCCATTGCCTTCTCCCAGTACTAGGCCCAGGCCCATGTAAACCTTGGACCTCTGTCAAAGGTAAACTCTAATAACTGCTTTATTGAATGGATAATGTTTTGAAGCTGTCTTGTACCCCAACACATATTTTATTCAAATTGTATATGTAATTCATTATTATTAATTAATATTGATGTCAAAATAACTAGGTGGAGATGTAGTCTTCTATGTTCTGTAAGAAGATCCCTTGCTGGAGTACAGATATGATATTCTATAGATGGTTGTTAGAGAAAAATGTATCTGGATAAAATCACTCTGTGTAAGAAAAATGTAGATCAAAGGCAGTATCCTAAATAAACATCAAACTTTTACAGAAAAAAAAAAAAAAAAACAGAGTGGATGTATTTGGTGAAGACAAGCAGCCATTTGAATGTTTGCATAGTACATATCTGAATGCAACTTTCTGTGGGGACTGTGACATGGATATTTTGCAGTGAGATGAAAGGCTGATACAGCAGAGGGGAAGGCAACTTATAACAGCTCATAAAGTTTTTATCACCAACTTTTTTTTTTATCACTTTTGTCACCAACTAGCAATTTCAGACTTATTAAATTTTAGATTTGTGAAGAAAAAATTGAAACCTGTATCATACTTGCAGTGGTAAAACTAAACACGATGGGAAAATAGATACAAATTTTGCCCACTTATAAGTCAATTATAACAAGAGATCAACCAGAGATCAAATTGCCAACATCCATTGGATCACTGAAAAAGCAAGAAAGTTCCAGAAAAACATCTACTTCTGCTTTATTGACTATGCCAAAGCCTTTGACTACGTGGATCACAACAAACTGGAAAATTCTTAAAGAGATGGGTATACCAGACCAGTTGACCTGCCTCCTGAGAAATTTGTGTGCAGGTCAAGAAGCAACAGTTAGAACTGGACATGGAACAACAGACTGGTTCCAAATAGGAAAAGGAGTACGTCAAGGCTGTATCTTGTCACCCTGCTTATTCAACTTATATGAAGAGTGCATCATGCGAAATGCTGGGCTAGATGAAGCACAAACTGGAATCAAGATTGCCAGGAGAAATATCAATAACCTCAGATATGCAGATGACATCACCTTTATGGCAGAAAGCAAAGAACTAAACAGCCTCTTGATGAAAGTGAAAGAGGAGAGTGAAAACATTGGCTTAAAACTCAACATTCAGAAAACGAAGATCATGGCATCTGTTCCCATCACTTCATGGCAAACAGATGGGGAAACAGTGAGAGACTTTATTTTGAGGGGCTCCAAAATCACTGCAGATGGAGACCTAGAGATGGTCTCAATTTACAAAGGTAATGGTTAATTTAAAAAAAAAAAAAGCTAAAAACCAGACCCTGCAATCTCTTTTCCAAGCAAAAGAGAGAGAGAGAGGGGAAAAAAAAAAAAAAAAACAGTGCTCTTAAAAAGATTACAAGAAACAGTATCAGAATAAAGTACTTGGCTCTGAGAAGCTAGTTTTCTGTCTTCCTCTTTATTTTGAATCACATAATCCTGTAGTATAAACTTGAAATCCAGAACTTTTTCTTTTCTTTCCAAAGTTACTATCAGTAGGAAATGCCTATATTCAAAACATCAAGGTTAAGAAGTGAAACTTTTATAACCTTTGATTTTGTACAGCTTAAGAATAGTTCAGTGTCTGTTTACTTTCAGGAAAAGACAGGGAGGTGTAACTGAGATTTTACTTCATTTAATCCTTGGTTCCAAATAGTCATTTGCTTGCCAAGAAAATGAGCTCATTTTTCTTCCTTGTGACTTGTGCTTTTTTCACCTTTCCTCTGGGAGCATTTTAACAGAAGTAACTTTTTTTTTTTTTTTGGGGTAATAGAAATCTTTGTTCATATTTTACCTATATCAATCAAGCAAGTGTTAAGAGAGAAAACTTTGAGCTATTAGTAATAGAAAATAATTTCTCTAGAAGCTATCTTTGCCTATATGGAAAGTCCTATTTTATGGAGAGTTTGATGGTTTATATAGAATCAGCAAGTTTTAAATTTATTTGGCATGAAGGAGTTGCTATATATAATTATAATTGCAAAGTTAAACAGAAATCATTCTTTTCACTCAGCAAATAATATAGGTGATGGGTAAACAAAAAAAAATGATTCACAGAATATTACTCCATCTTATAGAACTGGTATTTATTTTAGGCAAAGATTATAGTAATTAGCATAAATTTGGGGGAATGTATTTGGAACTTAGATTAGAATAAAAATTGCATGCCCAAGATGTAGGTTCATACTATTGATATCTCAGGCTTCCTTAGTATCTTAGGTGGTAAAGAATCTGCCTGCAATGCAAGAGACACACATTCAATACCTGGGTCAGAAGACCCTGGGATTCCTCTCCAATCCCCTGGAGAGGAAATAGCTACCCACTCCAGTATTCTGGCCTGGAGAGTTCGTGGACAGAGGAGCCTGGCAGCTATAGTCCATGGGCTGCAGAGTCAGATATGACTGATTAACTACATTTTTATTAATATCTCAGGGTATATGAAGATAATAAAAATTATTTACTTACTATTCCAGTGCATGTATCCTAATACTTGTCCTCTAACCTTGCAGATAATTTTTGATGCAATATATTTGCTAGTTACTATATTTGATTTTATTACTTGGTGTATTTTCCACTTGTAAATTGTGTGTGTGTGTGTGAAATGTTCTTTTTTTTCCCCCAGGATTAAAAAATGGTAATAATTATTAGGGCTTCCTGGTGGCTCAGTGGGTGAAGAATATATCTGCCAATGCAGGAGACACGGGTTCAAACCCGAGGTTGGAAAGATCCCCTGGAGAAGAAAATGGCAACCCACTCCAGTATTCTTGCTTGAGAAATCTTATGGAGAGAGGAATCTGGGGGCTATATAGTCCATGGGGTTTCAAAAGTGTCAGACATGGCTTAGCAAATAAATAAGAATAATTGTTAAGAAATGGTTTATTTGAAGGTTTGTTTTTATTTTTTGTTGTTTTAAATTTTGAAGCTATGCACATTTACATCAGTGGAGATCCCATTGATGATGATTTTTTTTCTGAAGGAAGCTGTATTGCAGTACAAATTAGTTTCCAGTATTTCATGTTATTGATGGAGAAGGAAATGGCAACACACTCCAGTATTCTTGCCTGCAGAATCCCACGGAAAGAGAAGCCTGGTAGACTGCAGTCCATGGGGTCGCTAAGAGTCGGACACGACTGAGCGACTTCCCTTTCACGTTTCACTTTCATGCATTGGAGAGAGAAATGGCAATCCGCTCCAGTATTCTTGCCTGGAGAATCTCAGGGACAGAGGAGCCTGGTGGGCTGCTGTCTATGGGGTCATACAGAGTCGGACACGACTGAAGTGACTTAGCAGCAGCAACAGCAGCAGCATGTTATTGAATGAATACCCTGGATAAATATATACCTGGAATGATTGCCATGAAAAATGTTAAGAATTAAGTCACCACTCATTTAAGGTTTTTATTTTCAAAATTCTGCAGTTTTCTGAATGGATCCTTATATTCTCAGAATATGATCATCACTATAATTAGTTGTAATGAAACAACAAACATTATGGAAAGCCTGACTGTCACACTATTTATAAAGCAAACATGAAAATGATGTGAGGTATATCAACATACAAAGAACAGATGGTGACTGAGTGCCAAAATTTGAACTGATCCTTTTCGTTGATTATGCATAATTTAATATGTCATTCAATGGAGGCCTTCAATAAAAGAAAATTGGTGAGAGGTAATTGGAAATGAATCTTTTAGATCCAGTATTAACATGGAAGGCTTCTCCTTCCGTGGGATTCTGCAGGCAAGAATACTGGAGTGTGTTGCCATTTCCTTCTCCATCAATAACATGAGATACTGGAAAACTAATTTGTTAAGTCAGTAAGTTTGACTACAGCACAGCAGGCAAAAAATACTATGAGATGGCTCTTCTGTATTTTGATTTAGTGTTTGAAATCATGGATTTTTGTTTTGTTTTATTTTCCAAAGTGACCTAGAATTCAAAGAATATTAATTTATTTTTATTCCTTTTGATGAAAGTCAGCTTTTGAGGTCAGATTATTTCCATAATAATCAATATATAGATGTAAATTTTAAACAGTCAAAAGTATAATTGAGGTTTTCAAAAAATTATAAAACAGTTATTGTTAAAAATATTAATAAATATGTTTGAAGTAAAAACATTGAAAATTTTTAGATATGGATAA
The DNA here is from genome assembly GCA_006408695.1 of Aepyceros melampus. NCBI lineage: Eukaryota > Metazoa > Chordata > Mammalia > Artiodactyla > Bovidae > Aepyceros > Aepyceros melampus. The sequence goes on along the minus strand of SJXQ01000903.1, from coordinate 12,100 downwards.
GCATTTCTTTATGAATAATTGTTATGAAAATTACTATTTTTTTCAGGTAATGCAAGCTAAAAGATTTTAAAGCTAAGTAAGTGAGATGTGGACATTATAGCAAACATTGTAGCTCTTTAAAAAGTACTTTAGATTCTTTTTAATTGAATTTTTCTACTCTATTTATTGCCTTGTCATATTGGTAGATATTGGCTACATAGTTTTAACCCTTTAACTAGATTAATTCTACTATAAAGTGATAAACTAGTGATATATGTTTATATCTGTGTAACTGTTTTTGAAGATTTTTGTGAATACATTTATATTATATAGGTTACAAGTATATAGCATTATAGCTCAAGCCCTGTATACAGCATGCAGTATACAAGTACTATATACAAGCCCTGTATACAGTATAAATTGCTCATCTGTTTTTGAAGATTTTGAAACAGGGAGAACAAAGATTGCAATTTGAACACTTCACTTAGCCATTAGGCAGTTATTCCTAATTACTTTATAACATTGAATTAAATTTTTAAAACTATAGAAAAATGCTCTATTATCCCTGTTAGATGAAGCAATTAGCTAAAAGCAGCACAACATGGCATTGTGAAGAGTTTGTATGCATGCAGGAAAACCTAGAAAGAAGACACTATTGAAAGCAGGAAACACTTGAATCCCTTCCATACTCTAGATCTCCTCTAAGTGTTTGTAACTGGTGGCCCAGAATGTGATAGCTCTTGTTATTGTGCAAGAGTATCTGGAAACCCTCGTGAGGGAAATGGCAACCCACTCCAATATTCTTGCCTGGGAAATCCCATGGACTGAGAAGCCTGGCAGGTTGCAGTCCATGGGGTCTCAAATGAGTCAGACATGACTTAGCAGCCAAAAACAACAACCTGGAAACCTCACTGAACATGCTGCTGCTGCTAAATCGCTTCAGCCGTGTCCGACTCTTTGCGATCCCCATAGACAGCAGTCCACCAGGCTACCCCGTCCCTGGGATTCTCTAGGCAAGAATATTGGAGTGGGTTGCCCTTTCCTTCTCCAATGCATGAAAGTGAAAAGTGAAAGGGAAGTCACTCAGTTGTGTCCGATTCTTAGTGACCCCATGGACTGCAGCTCACCAGGCTCCTCCGTCCATGGGATACTCCAGGCAAGAGTACTGGAGTGGGTTGCCATTGCCTTCTCCATCATTGAACATGAAAGGGTTGTAAATAACAAGTACAAAATAATGATAAATTTCCTTTACTTTCACCTGTGCATATTATATCTTGACTGGTTGTCATCTTTCCAGTGTCGACTATGCTAAATGAAAGGATAGATCTTCAATTAGTTCAAATGACATATAAATAATCAGCATCCTCTTCACCCACAAGGCCATAAAGATGCTAAATATAAAAATGATCAACAATATTGAAGAGTATGAGTTCACATGGACAACCTGTAGAAGTGGGAGATATTGAAATCTTAGGGATTCAGTGCAAAATATTGTTTGAACAATATGAAATTCAGATGCAGACACTGCCATGGAATACTAAGGTTTAACCCTTATTTCAACTAAAATATATTATTTCATATTTATTGTAAACCATTGCATTAAAAGATTCAAAAGTGCTGAAGTTAAATCAGAGATTGAAAAGCAAAAGACAAAGGTATGGGACTTTCACCATCTTTTGTATTTTTCCATTTATCTGTAGCTTCAGAGCTGCTCTTAGAAAATAGAGCAAATGCTTGCTAAGCAGAGAGAAAGGCTGAGGACAGCAGAGTCAGCCTGCCTTCCTCCTCTTTCCTGTTTTCATTTTTTCCAACTTTGTCACTAAGCCAGAAGAAAAGCCAAAACAGAAGACTCAGTGTGGGTTGTGTTTTGGAAATTTTGATGACAAACCTATGAAAGTACATGTTCTTATGAATTTTCAGAAAAATTAATCTTTTATAGTCATCTAAGGGCAGCATAGATACTTAAACAGACATCACTGAGTCTTCTAGTGCATATTTGAAATCATGGACAATCAACATTTAAAAAGCATCTTAATCTCTTTTGGAGTAGCATAGTACATATTTTATTGTATAGAATTAAGCATATCATTTGGTAGGAAATAATTTACTGGTGATACATACTTGGTTTTATATATATGTTGAATAATTCAAACGTTGAAGAAACCATATAATTAAGAAAACTGCATAAATGTACTTTAAGCAATTTTAGTTATTAGTTCACATATATCCCAGACTATTTTACTTTCTCTACTCAGATAGCTATTACAATCTCAGGAAAATTCACTTGTGAATTTCAAATAAAAATATTTATGATAGTTTACTTTTGTAGATGTATAACTTGGTTATGACAATTTTGTTACAACTGTGCTAACAGTATCTCTGTATGGAACCCTAGCTCCAGGAGGTTGAAAAGTGTTATAAGTAAGCTCTATATTCTCAGTAATTCTTCTGCTCTCCAATATTAAGGAGAAAGTATTTAACAATAAACATTATTTGACTGTAATTATTTCTACTGAATAATAAGCAACAAAGGATAGTACCTGGGACTATTTCTCTATGAGATTGCGTCTCTTCAGTGAGAATAAAATCTATATAATCCTTTTTATATCAAAAAGTATTTAGATCATACTTGCCTTGGTTATATATATTTCTCAAGCTAAAAGTGCCTGATTAAAATAAATTTCCTATTGCAAACACTAAAGTCACATAAAATCTGTCCCCCCCTCCACCCCCCCGTTAGGAACAGCTATTTAGTACTTGGTATTGCTGCCTTGTCTGCTCTTTCTGTGGGCCACACCTATAAGGTTGTATGTCTTAACCAGTGGTCACATTTCGTGTATGACATAATATTCCAGAGTCCCTAAACTATTCAGAAAAAAAAAAGAAATTTATTCTTTAAATCACAGCATTATTGGACAATTGCTACCAGTCTGTCTTTTAAGAAGATACTAAAACTATTGCCATTTTTCATAGGGGAAACCTGAGGCTTTGAAATCAAATGATTTTTAGGCAATATACAGCTAGCAAGCTGTTGACCTAGAATTTGAATCAGATTTCTAAACTCTGTCTTTGTTCATTATATTCAAATATTGTCCCATTACATCATATCTCATTAAAACTGTTTTGTTAGTTAGAAAATTAGAGAATTAAATGAGGACAACCTAACAGAAAATGGGGTTTTTACCTGAGAAAGTGATGATAAGATATTTGATATGATAATATGTTTTTTGAGCTGAGGACAATTTTGAGATAATAAGATCCAATTTCTCTGAGTAACAAAGAGAAACATAGAATGAGAGCATGGCTTTCTCACAATCACACAATACACATATATTAGAACTGATAAATAATTAGAACTGATATCAGCTGACCTCTTCAGCCATGAAATAAAGAGATACTATTCTCTTCTTAGGTGTATAGTCACTCAGTATTTTACCTTCCCTATTAGAGTGTTGACAACTTTCGTGGTGAAAAGGCCATAAGTACTGCTTTGACTCTGGCTTCTAATATAATTTATGAAGATATTTAATAAAAGTGAAAGATTACAAGAGGATAAGAATCAAGAGTGAGACATATGTGTAGATAATCAAAGGGTTTCCCTGGTGGCTCAGAGGTTAAAGAATCTGCCTGCAGTACAGAGACACAGGAGACAGGGTTCGATTCCTAGGTCAGGAAGATGCCCTGGAGGAGGGCATGACAACCAACTCCAGTATTCTTGCCTGGAGATTCCCATGGACCAAGGAGCCGGGGGGCCTGTAGTCCATGGGATCGCAAAGAGTCGGACAAGACTTAAGTGACAGGATACACACAGGCAGAGAATCAAAGACCAAATTCTTCCATGTAATTTTATGGGAGCTTGGCCTTTTTGTTGACTAAAGCAGTATGTATTATAGAATATGGTCACATTGCATAATGGTCCACAGATTTATTTATAAGTACTTTTCATGGTGACTGGTTTCTTTGTTGGAAACTGACTTTTGTCAGTAGTAGAGCTGACTTTTGTTTCCTAATGAAGCCCTCTCTGTATCTTTCATATGCAGAGGAGTATGTTAAAATGGATTCTCCGTATTTTACAAAATAAGAATTGGACATGACACATGATTAAATGAAAAATAAAGTTTTTCGAATGTGAGAAAGAATTTAGGACAGACACTAATAAATTTTATCAGCAGAAATGCATTATTTAAGAACTTATAGACAAAAGGATAAATCAGATGAAAAAGAAAAGAATACACGAGACGACATTTTAGGTAGTGCATTGATTCTAGATTAAGCTTACCCATTCTGTGTTTTCACCCAGAAGAAATAAAGAACCTTCTCAGAATGATATGGGTGTATGCTCAGTCATTGAGTTGTGTTCAACTCTTTGAGACTCTGGACTGTAGCCCACCCACCAGGCTCCTCTGTCCATGGGATTATCCACGTAAAGAATACTGGAGTGGGTTGCCATTTCCTGCTCCAGGGAATCTTCCCAACCCAGGGATTGAACCTGTGTCTCTTATGTCTTCCACATTGCAGGCAGATTCTTTACCACTGAGTCATCAGGGAAGTCCAAGAACAGTGAAGGGCAGTGTAAGTCTCCTATACCATTCTTAGGTTCTTTCCTCCTCTTACGTAACAAACTGGAGTGGTAACAAGGTGTAACAACCAGGCTGCATGTTGGCATGTTGAAGCTTTCTGGAGTCATTGATTTACTTCATGAGTCAGAATAGCTCTTAAATATTGCAATATCCTTGAATAGATCTATAGAAACAGGAAACAGAATTCTGTGGTGTTAAATGGATAAGAACAGGGTTCTTTGTTTGCCATATCATAGTTTACCAGATGCTAACATGGTGAACTTAGCCAAACCTTTTAACTGCCTAACGAAAGTTTATGAAAATCAATAAGAAGCTCTTCTAGGCATGGACAAATAGTGTCTTTCAGAGGGAATTTGTCTCATGGTTGAATGTAGAAGGAAACTCAAGCACTGCAGAGGTTTATGGCTGCCCTATCTGGTACTAGATTATACCTCTTGTGTAGGACAAAGTAGAAACTGAGTTTTGCTGAAATAACTCCACTCTGAAAAGAGTAATACAGTTCTGAATACAATTCCCAATACCCTGAAGGAGCTGATCTGAAACTGATCCCTATATCTTGCAAAGAAAATTAAAACCACTGCCTAGATTAAGAAGGATACCCAGAAGATCTACAGTTAATTATTTGTCAAGATTCTACATAAACATTCCAAGAAAAAAAAAATTGTAAAATGCCTCAAATAAGACTTTTATGGACAAATTATAGGAGACCCTTCATCATATCATAAAAATTTGGAAAGCACATTAAAGACTCTTAGAAGTTCTGAATTTAAAAAAGTTATTTAACTTTGCTGAATATGACAGGGTTTCTTTTTTTCCCGTAAATTTGTTAGTTCATTAAATGGTTTGTCCCTTTATTCTTTAGCTAGCTAGTTTTTGGCATTTTCAGAACTTTTAGGAAGAAAATAATATAGAGAAATCCTAGAGTGATGCAGTTGTAATCACAGCTGGAGCACTGCATTGTGGAAAAGGAAGTATATCAAAAAGAACAAGGGAGTCCCTGGTGGGCCAGTGGTTAGAATTTGACACTGTCACTGCCTGGGACCAGGTTTGATTCCTGTCAGGGAATTGAGATCCAAGCAATGTGACATGGCAAAAAAAAAAAAAAAAAAAAACAAAACAAAAACAGAATCTAGAACAGTATAATCATGTCATACCAATCACCAAGTTGTGTGAGCCTAGCACAGAGAGCTGACCTAACTCTGACAGCAGTGACAACCTCAGTAGTCAATGTTTGATCTCATTATGGCCTACATAGCAGTAATCTACCTTCAGACACAGCAAATGACATGAAATCTCTGGTCATTGCAAGACTTTGGTGGCTTTTAGAATTTAACTTTTATTTTGTTTCATATAATGAGTATCTCATTTTGATTTTTTTGCCTTTTATTAAAACTTTCATTTGAAATATTGAGGTCAACTCACTTTTCAAGTAGGAAATTGGAATGAACCATTTTGAAAATTCACAGGTTAACTTTAATGGGGTCTCAAGAAACTAGCAAGATAAATGTCCTGAATATGGATGTTTACCAGCATGTGGACCCTTCAATCAAAGATTAAAATGTATATGCCAAAAAGGGAGAGAAACAGTGCAGTGAAAAATCTAATCATACATCCCTCTAGGTTTAATTGCTGATTGTATTTCTAAAAATATGATTCTTTCTAAGAAGACAAGCTACACCTGTCTAAGAACAGAAGAAGACAGTGCTACAGAGTGTTTTCTAAGTTATTTATAGACAATGAAATCCTTTCCCCAAAAGGAGAGGCATACAGCATAGACAAGATACTTGGGAAAGCTCAGAGAGAAATGATGAGATAGTCTTTCCTCCAATAATAATGGTAAAGCAGTTATCATCATTAAAGATAATGACTAAAATAGAAAAAGTTTACTTTCCCACATGACTCAGTGATAAAGAATCTGCCTGCCAAGCAGGAGATGTAGGTTAATCCCTGGATTGAGAAGATTGCCTGAAGAAGGAAATAGCAGCAGTCTCCAGTATTCTTGCCTGGGAAATCTCATGGACAGAGGAGCCTAGTGGCCTACAGCCCATGGGGCTGCAAAGAGTCAGATACAACTTAGCAACTAAATAGCAACAGCAGCAGCATTTTCTATTTAATCACTCAAGTAGATAGCAAATAAAGTTTGGAATAAAATCCTAAAATATCAATAATGATTATCAGAAAGAAAACTTTGAGTAGTTTATCTTCTGAATTTTTCATTCTCTTTTATCTCTCTTTGTGTGTATCTATTACTTTATCAATCATATAAAGAGGAATAAAAGTTTTTATAAAATTAAAAAAAAAAGACAAGAGGACTGTAAAAATACAAAGTGCTTAAACAAAGTTCAGTTCAGTTCAGTTGCTCAGTGGTGTCTGACTCCTTGCGACCCCAGGAATCACAGCACACCAGGCCTCCCTGTCCATCACCAACTCCAGGAGGTAGATACCAATAAAGTCAGAACACATGAATCTAGACAATTAATGTCATCATATTTTTTATTGTTTATTTTATGGTATTTATCCAGAGAAGGCAATGGCACCCAACTCCAGTACCCTTGCCTGGAAAATCCCATAGATAGAGGAGCCTGGAAGGCTGCAGTCCAAGGGGTCGCTGAGGGTGGGACATGACTGAGTGACTTCACATTCACTTTTCACTTTCATGCATTGGAGAAGGAAATGGCAACCCACTCCAGTGTTCTTGCCTGGAGAATCCCAGGGACAGGGGAGCCTAGCGGACTGCCGTCTATGGGATCGCACAGAGTCAGACACGACTGAAGCGACTCGGCAGCAGCAGCAGCAGCAGCAGCATGGTATTTATCACTTGAGAATAAATGATGAGATATCCAGCTGTGTCTATTACCTTGACTATCTGCCTTCATTTACCTTCTCCTGTATAAGTCTATATTTTCAGGTTACCATACAAAGTGTTTTAAACTTAGTCCTACTGATGACCGGGCCACCTACTATGTTCTTGACTAGTTTGTAATGTTTTTAAACCTCCTTCAGCTGCCTATGTTGTTGCCAAATTCCTAAGACATTTCCTCAAGGATCACCGAGCAGTGATGGGCATTAGTAAATGCACACTTTAGGGATGCTTTAGGTTAGCCTTCTGCCTTCAACATATTCTAGGTCATATAATATCCTCTATCACAGTGCTCCCCAACTATTTTAGCACCAGGGACCGATTTCATGGAAAACAATTTCCCCATGGCCTGGGGGTAGGGGAATGGTTACAGGATGACATAAGGGCATTGCATTTGTTGTGCATTTTATTTCTAATCTAATGCTACTGCTGAGTTGGGGAAGTATCAGTTCAAGGTCTTGGAAACTGGAGACCCCGACTCTTATGAGGAAGATCCAGTACCAATCAAGATGGGGAACTGAAAACTCTCAGCTAAAATTGATCATGGAAGTGTATTAGTTGAGCAGAATGCCAATCAAGTGATGTGCTCCGAGATGAAGTCTGAGAGGCTAACGAGGCAAGCGAGCTCATCTTTGGCATGCTAACAGACAGCATATTGTCCCATTGCTTCCAGTTCATATTCTCTACTTAAAATCAAATCCTTAAACAATTCTTCGGTTGTGATCCACTGAGAGCCCAGTGGCAAGGGAGCCACACTGATTACAATCCAGCTTTATGGGGCTAGTCTGCAAGACAGGGTGACTGACAGGAAGCCAAACCACATATCAACTGATGAGCTAAAACAGGGTGATCACAAACAAGTCAGGCAGAGAAAACATCACAAGGCCCCATTATTTGGCAAGTTGAAGCACTGTGAAACATCGCTGATGGTTGAGAAGTGACAGCAGGGAAGGAGAAACAAACTAAAAAAAAAAAAAAAAGTATAGTAGCACGAATGCTACTGAATAGGCATAGCTCGATTTGTGCAAAAATGTCATGTAGTCCTTGAGGCAGAGGCAAAACTCTGCACAGTGACAGGTCTTGCAGGCAGCGGTCATAGCTGGAGACTAACAAACAGTTCGTAAATATTCTCCGTGGTTTGCAGTGCAACTAAGAAGTTTGTGTTCAACCAAGCTCACAGGAAAACATTGACATCGAATCTTTTGAAAGATAGCTCTCCAATGATATTATCTTTTGCTGAGTGCAAAGCTTAGCAATGAATTACAGAGTAAGCTCTTAAACTGTAAATTATAGCTTGTTTAATATAATCACTAAATTGTAATTATGCACAATTAGTGAGATTTAGTGCTGTTAATTGTTGAAATATGTAAATAGCATTCATTCATTCTTTTGTCCAGGTGTACTGCCATGAGATTTCAGAACGTAAAATGTCATCGTTGTAAAATTGTTGAAAGTAAAATGAAAATAAGGAGAAGAGAACCTTTCACATACCTGTGGTGACATCACTTCTCTGTTTTGCCCTTGCTGAGATCCACACGCAGATTCAGACAACACATCTCTGTCCCTGAAAACATTTTAACTGCTTTCTTCAAGTAGCCGCAATGACCACGAGGACACTCTTGATTCACTGACACATTTAGGAAGCAGAAAGGGCAGGGCTAACTATATAGCTAGAGCTCGAGCAAAGGAAAAGGAGGATGTTAGAAAAATTTTAAGATTTGGTTCTTGAGCAAATGTTTAGATGGTGAATCCACATGTAGATACAGAGCAACTGTAATATACTATTTCAAACCGACAGTAACAATAGCTTCTACCTTCCCAATGCGAGCCTGCTGCTGCTTTGAATTGCATTTCAAAATAATCTTTGATAGAATGCTGTAAGAAGTATAACAGCTATAGGATTTTGCAATATGTTAAATAAAAATCTCTTTCAATAGTCTGAAATTATTATGAAAGCACAAGTTATATACATTTAAGCACTTTATATAGGGTATCTCACAGACTTCATGTGTTAATGTGTATGATGTATTGCCAAGGAATTAATATATGGGTTGCAACATCTTGACATGTCCAAAACTTAATTGTTTGCATATCTCCTCTATGGCATTTTTTACAAACTAAAATTTCAGTGAAATAGGCTTCGATCAATCACTTTCTGTTTTATAATTTAGAATTTTTATTAATCTGAATGGGCTCTTCTGATAGCTCAATTGGTAAAGAATCCACCTGCAACACAGTAGACCCCAGTACAATTCCTAGGTCAGAAGATCCACTAAAGAAAGGACAGGCTACCCACTCCAGTATTGTTGGTCTTCTCTTTCGGCTCAGATGGTAAAGAATCCATCTCCTGGAGAAGGGAATGGCTATCCACTCCAGTATTCTGGCCTGGAGAATTGCATGGACTATATAGTTCAGGGGATCACAAAAAAATCACACACTACTGAGTGACTTTCACTTTCACTTTGATCTGAATATGTATGTGTCTCTTTTTCTAGACTGTTTTCTTTTAAGAGATGAGTGGGATATTGCCTATCTCTCTATTGTTGGGATATAACACAATTCTTCCTCATAGTGGGAATTCATTAAATGTTTATTAAATGATGATAATTGCATTAGGGTAATTATAAAGCTATGCTAGGTGGCCCAATGGTAAAGAATCCATCTGCCAAGGCAGGAGATGCAGGAGATGAGAGTTCCTTCCCTGGGTTGGGAAGATGTCCTGGAGTAGGAAATGTCAACTCACTCCAGTATTCTTGCCTGGAAAATTCCATGGACACAAGAGTAGGGCAGGCTACAGTGCATGGGGTTGCAAAGTCGGACATGACTGAGCATGCGCACGTAATTCTAAAGCTACTAGCAAATACAGAATAGATCCAATGCTGATTTTTGCAAATCTCTGTTAATTGGGCATACTATGATAAACCTTGAGAACAACAGCAACATAGAGACAATTAGTAGAAGGTTATATATCTCCTAAAATCCTTGACTATTTGTGCTTTCCTCTACATACACCACTTAAGGAAATGTATCTAGATTTGCTGTCTCTAAATACGGTTGTCCATACATTGTCAAAAGACACATGCTTTCCTCGATAGGGTTGCTAAATAAACCACACAATATCTGGTGTGGTAGATTTCCATGGGGTGGCAAAGAGTTGGACACAACTATGCGGTTGAACTGAACTAAACTGAGATACCTATAGACTGACTTCAAAGGAGACAAATCCCTGTGTATTCCCCTCCTTTTGAATTTGGGATAAACCTGTGAGCTGTTTCTCTCCAGTAGATATAGTGATGGTAATGAGCTTTCATTATATAACACAATAGGAACTTTGACCTAAAGAAGTTACAGGATGACAAATAACTATTTTGTAAGATTCTAAATGGGTGATAATTTACTACATACCATGGACAATTGATATACCTATTTAAATTTAATTTTCAGAAAAAGTGAATTAAAATTCAAGTATGCCCCCATTATATTGGGTGGATACTTATACTAAAATAAGCATCTGTTTCTTCTCTGAAATTTGAATTTACTATGTTTTCTCTATTTTTTAATATATTTATTGCTAATTCTGACAACCATACTCCTGAAAAATTCTTCTCACAAATTTTACCTGTTCCCTCAACCTCTCCATACGTTGCTAATACTTTCCATAAAAAAAAGTTTAGTCTGAAAAACATAAGTCTCACAAAAATGATTCTAAGAGGAAAATTGCAGCCCCCAGATAAAGAATGTTTAAATTTTATAGTGTAGAAAGCCTATTTTTGCTTAATAACTTCTGTCATAGCCTCACATATAAATAGTTCAAAGAATGTTGTCACCTTTAAACACGCACATACAGGCACATGCATTGAAGACCCATAAAATATGTTCCTGAAGCCATATGCTATTTAATTTCTTAATTTTATCTGTTTATAAAATATTTAATTGAACTTTCATTGTAATCAAAACCAAAACAATAAATGTATTTTTTTAATGTTCGCAAGAATCTAGTTATAATCAATACCAGACATTTTAAATATAATCATAACTTCTCTAAACATGGTGTCTGCTATTTTAAATCTTTAGAAGCTGTGAGAATTTTCCCATAATGAGGCTATTATGTTTGAATTTAGATGGTATCTAAATAATATAGTGTTTTAAATGAAAAGAGTGTAGGTTTTGATGTAAGCGAAATTCTGGTTTTACTCTCGTTCAACCCCCATTAACTCTGCCTCTGGGAAAGATATTTCTGATATCTCAAATTTCTCATCTGATGTGTACCTGATAGAGTTAAAGTTACACTTAATGAAAATTAAAATTAATAATAAGCATCTTAAATATATTGATGTATTTGTTGCCTCAACCACATTTTACAAAAGAAGAAAATGAGTCTCTATGTTGTTAATTAATTGCCCAAAATCATACAATAAATGTGTCCACATCAGTGTTCAAACCCAGGTTTACAATTCAGTCTCATATTCTACAACTTTTGCTAAATAAAGTTTACATATATTCACTTCAAGAATGTATATCAATTTCTTTCTGTTCAGTTCAGTCACTCAGTAGTGTCCCACTCTCTGTGACCCCATGAATCGCAGCACGCCAGGCCTCCCTGTCCATCACCAACTCCCGGAGTTCACTCAGACTCATGTCCATGGAGTTGGTGTTGCCATCCAGCCATCTCATCCTCAGT
>SJXQ01000902.1:130758-171352 GCA_006408695.1 Aepyceros melampus | reverse complement strand
GTACTCAGGAAGGAGACAAAAAACAGATTGCAGCCACTGCCTATGGCAAGCCCTGAGGAAACTCGAGATATGAAAACACAGGCCCCTGGCCCCAGATAGCTGAGGTGCACTTCAAAGGAATGATTTCAGTATCTAGACTCTTGTATCTTCCCATGCATAGAAAAGCACCAAATTCCTTAACTTGACATTTTTGGTTGTCTTTAATTAACAATAATCTTTTGATGTTCAGACTTCTGCCCTTTCTTGCAAAACTCCTATATATCCTGGCTTCTGCTCACCTCTTTGGAATAACCCTCTCAGGGTTATTTGAGATGCTGCCTCCTGGGCTTGAAGTCCTAAAAATCCCTGTCAAGCATAACATAACTTTAAGGTTGCACATAAGGCAATGGCACCTCACTCCAGTAATCTTGCCTGGAAAATCCCATGGACGGAGGAGCCTGGTAGGCTGCAGTCCGTGGGGTCGCTAAGAGTTGGACATGACTTAGCGATTCACGTTCACGCATTGGAGAAGGAAATGGCAACCCATTCCAGTGTTCTTGCCTGGAGAATCCCAGGGACGGCGGAGCCTGATGGGTTGCTGTCTATGGGGTCGCAGAGAGTCGGACACGACTGAAGCGACTTAGCAGCAGCATAATTGTTTAGTGTACAATACCAAAATCAGATGACTTAGAAAGTGTCTGTAAATCACACTTTTAGAAAAAACTGGGTAAGATATTCATTTATTATGACCATCATTCCACAAACATTTATTGAGCATCTACTATGTGCTCTGCTCTGTGTTCTAGAGCCTGTGGATATAGCCATGAACAAAATAAACCAATCTATAGTGATCTGGAGCCTCATTCAAAAGTCTGTGCAAGAGTGTGTGTGTGTCTGTAGACCCTAACTTTGCTCATTCCCTCCTTGATCCCTGCTCCCAGTGGCAATGAGGGCTTGCTGGGTGGCGGCAGCCACCAAAGAGGGGGAGCAAGTCTGTGAATCTAAATGTCCTGGGCCAACTGGGAGGAGGGGGAGACAGCCAGATGGTGTCCAAAGAGGAACAGTAGTGAAAAAGCTCAACATGGAAAATGCCCAGGAAGAGAATGAAGGAGGGGACCAAGCCTCTGTGCAGAGTAGAAAGGAATCATGTCATTTGGGAGTGGGGTCAGGCCAGAAGCCTGAAGCAATTCAAGCTGGGGTAGGACTAGGTGACTTGTCCCTGGTTTTGACAGGCCATATCCAGCATGCATAGTGATCACAATAAAGAGGGAGAGGATGTGGACAAGTACATAGGGCAGATGAAGGAAATCAGGAGAAAGATTAGGAAGCAGCAATGGTACAGTTTTCAATTTCTGAGCCTGATAGTCATCATGACTTCTGCCTTATACCTAAGAGTGCTAACTTTCCCCCGAGGTTATAATGAGGCTTCCGCTCTACAAGTTTGTAGCTCTGTGATCAACCAGACCACCTGACCTGCCTCTTGAGAAATCTGTATGCAGGTCAGGAAGCAACAGTTAGAACTGGACATGGAGTTGACTTCTGCCTTATACCTAAGAGTGCTAACTTTCCCCCGAGGTTATAATGAGGCTTCCGCTCTACAAGTTTGTAGCTCTGTGATCAACCAGACCACCTGACCTGCCTCTTGAGAAATCTGATGCAGGTCAGGAAGCAACAGTTAGAACTGGACATGGAGCAGACTGGTTCCAAATAGGAAAAGGAGTACTTCAAGGCTGTATATTGTCACCTTGCTTATTTAACTTCTATGCAGAGTACATCATGAGAAACGCTGAGCTGGATGAAGCACAAACTGGAATCAAGATTACTGGGAGAAATATCAATAAACTCAGATATGCAGATGACAACACCCTTATGGCAGAAAGCGAAGAACTAAAGAGTCTCTTGATGAAAGTGAGAGAGGAGAGTGAAAAAGTTGGCTTAAAGCTCAACATTCAGAAAACGAAGATCATGGCATCCGGTCCCATCACTTCATGGCAAATAGATGGGGAAACAGTGGAAATAATGACAGACTTTGTTTTTTTTGTGCTCCCAAATCATTGCAGATGGTGACTGCAGCCATGAAATTATTTTTATTTATTTATTTTTATCTTAGTTGGAGGCTAATTACTTTATAATATTGTGGTAGTTTTTGCCATACATTCCCATGAATCAGCCACTAGTGTACATGTGTTCCCTATCCAGACCCTCCCTCCTACCTCCCTCCCCATCCCATCACTCAGGGTCATCCCAGTACACCAGCCCTGAGCACCCTGCCTCATGCATCGAACCTGGACTAGCAATCTATTTCACATAAAATAGTATATAAGTTTCAGTGCTATTCTTTCAAATCATCCCAGCCTCACCATCTCCCACAGAGTCCAAAGTCTGTTATTTACATCTTTGTCTCTTTTGCTGTCTCGCATACAAGGTCATTGTTACCATCTTTCTAAATTCTGTATATATATACATTATTATACTGCATTGGTGTTTTTCTTTCTGGCTTATTTTGTTCTGTATAATAGGCTCCAGTTTCATCTGCCTCATTAGAACTGATTCAAATGTATTCTTTTTAATAGCTGAGTAATGTTCCATTGTGTATATGTACCACATCTTTCTTATCTATTCATCTGCCGATGGATATCTAGGTTGCTTCCATGTCCTGGCTATTGTAAACAGTGCGCAATGAACACTGGGGTACACGTGTCTCTTTCAATTCTGGTTTCCTCAGTGTGTATGCCCAGCAGTGGGATTGCTGGGTCGTACAGCAGTTCTATTTCAGCTTTTTAAGGAATCTCCACACTGTTCTCCATAGTGGCTGTACTAGTTTGCATTCCCACCAACAGTGTAAGAGGGTTCTTTTTTCTCTGCACCCTCTCTAGCATTTATTGTTTGTAGACTTTTCGATAGCAGACATTCTGACCTGTGTGAGGTGGTACCTCATTTTGGTTTTGATTTGCATTTTTCTGATAATGAGTGATGTTGAGCATCTTTTCATGTGTTTGTTAGCCATCTGTATGTCTTCTTTGGAGAAATGTCTGTTTAGTTCTTTGGCTTATTTTTTAATTGGGTCGCTTATTTTTCTGGAATTGAACTGCAGGAGTTGCTTGTATATTTTTGAGATTAACCCTTTGTCAGTTGCTTCGTTTGCTATTATTTTCTCCCATTCTGAAGGCTGTCTTTTCACCTTGCTTATAGTTTCCTTTGTTGTGCAGAAGCTTTCAAGTGTAGTTAGGTTCCATTTGTTTATTTTTGCTTTTATTTTCAATATTCTGGGAGGTGGGTCATAGATGATCCTGCTGTGATTTATGTCAGAGAGTGTTTTTCCTATGTTTTCCTCTAGGAGTTTTATGGTTTCTGGTCTTACATTTAGATCTTTAATCCATTTTGAGTTTATTTTTGTGTATGGTGTTAGAAAATATTTTAGTTCCATTCTTTTACAAGTGGTTGACCAGTTTTCCCAGCACCACTTGTTAAAGAGATTGTCTTTTCTCCACTGTATATTTTTGCCTCCTTTGTTAAAGATAAGGTGTCCATAGCTGCGTGGATTTATCTCTGGGCTTTCTATTTTGTTCCATCGATCTATGTTTCTGTCTTTGTGCCTGTACCATACTGTCTTGATGACTGTTGCTATGTAGTATAGCCTGAAGTGAGGCAGGTTGATTCCTCCAGTTCCATTCTTCTTTCTCAGGATTGCTTTGGCTTTCGAGGTTTTTTTGTATTTCCACACAAATTGTGAAATTATTTGTTCTAATTCTCTGAAAAATACCATTGGTAGCTTGATAGGGATTGCATTGAATCTATAGATTTCTTTGGGTAGTACACTCATTTTCACTATATTGATTCTCCTGATCCACGAACATGATATATTTCTCCATCTATTTGTGTCATCTTTGATTTATTTCATCAGTGTTTTATAGTTTTCTATATATAGGTCTTCTGTTTCTTTAGGTAGCTTTATTCCTAAGTATTTTATTCTTTTTGTTGCAATGGTGAATGAGATTGTTTCCTTAATTTCTCTTTGGGTTTTCTCATTGTTAGTATATAAGGATGCAAGGGATTTTTGTGTGTTGATTTTATATCCTGCAACTTTACTGTATTCATTAATTAGCTCTAGTAATTTTCTGGTGGAGTCTTTAGGGTTTTCTATGTAGAGGATCATGTCATCTGCATACAGTGAGAGTTTTACTTCTTCTTTTCCAATCTAGATTCCTTTTACTTCTTTTTCTGCTCTTATTGCTGTGGCCAAAACTTGCAAAACTATGTTGCATAGTAGTGGTGAGAGTGGGCATCCTTGTCTTTTTCCTGACTTTAGGGTAAATGCTTTCTATTTTTCACTATTGAGGATGTTTGCTGTGGGTTTATCATATATGGTTTTTATTATGTTGAGGTATGTTCCTTCTATGCCTGCTTTCTGAAGGGTTTTAATTTTTATTATAAATAGATGTTGAGTTTTGTCAAAGGCTTTCTCTGCATCTATTAAGATAATCATATGGTTTTTATCTTTTACTTTGTTAATGTGGTGTATCACATTGATTGATTTGTGAATACTGAAGAATCCTTGCATCCCTGGGATAAAGCCCACTTGGTCATGGTGTATGATCTTTTTAATATATTGTTGGATTCTGTTTGCTAGAATTTTGTTAAGGATTTTTGCATCTATGTTCATCAGTGATACTGGCCTGCAGTTTTCTTTTTTTGTGGCGTCTTTGTTTGGTTTTGGTATAGGATTATGATAGCCTCATAGAATGAGTTTGGAAGTTTACCTTCCTCTACAATTTTCTGGAAGAGTTTGAGTAGGATAGATGTTAGCCCTTCTCTAAATTTTTGGTAGAATTCAGCTGTGAAGCCATCTGGTCCTGGGCTTTTGTTTGTTGGAAGATTTCTGATTATGGTTTCAAGATCTGTGCTTGTGATGGGTCTGTTAAGATTTTCTATTTCTTCCTGGTTCAGTTTTGGAAAGTTATACTTTTCTAAGCATTTGTCCATTTCTTCCAAGTTGTCCATTTTATTGGCATATAGTTGCTGATCAGTTCAGTTTAGTTGCTCAGTTGTGTCCAACTCTTTTTGACCCCATGAATCACAGCACGCCAGGCCTCCCTGTCCATCACCAACACCTGGAGTTCACTCAGACTCACGTCCATTGAGTCCGTGATGCCATCTAGCCATCTCATCCTCGGTCGTCCCCTTTTCCTCCTGCCCCCAATCCCTCCCAGCATCAGAGTCCTTTCCAATGAGTCAACTCTTCGCATGAGGTGGCCAAAGTACTGGAGTTTCAGCTTTAGCATCATTTCCTCCAAAGAAATCCCAGGGCTGATCTCCTTTAGAATGGACTAGTTGGATCTCCTTGCAGTCCAAGTGACTCTCAATAGTCTTCTCCAACACCACGGTTCAAAAGCATCAATTCTTCAGCACTCAGCTTTCGTCACAGTCCAACTCTCACATCCATACATGACCACAGGAAAAACCATAGCCTTGACTAGACGGACCTTTGTTGGCAAAGTAATGTCTCTGTTGATAGTAGTCTCTTATGATCCTTTGTATTTCTGTGTTGTCTGTTGTGATTTCTCCATTTTCATTTCTAATTTTGTTGATTTGATTCTTCTCCCTTTGTTTCTTGATGAGTCTGGCTAATGGTCTGTCTATTTTATTTATCTTCTTGAAGAACCAGCTTTTAGCTTTGTTGATTTTTGCTATGGTCTCTTTTGTTTCTTTTGCATTTATTTCTGCCCTAATTTTTGTTATTTCTTCCTTCTACTAACCCTGGGGTTCTTAATTTCTTTCCTTTTTAGTTGCTTTAGGTGTAGAGTTAGGTTATTGATTTCTCTCCTGTTTCTTGAGGTAGGCTTGTATTGCTATGAACCTTCCCCTTAGCACTGCTTTTACTGAATCTCATAGGTTTTTGGTTGTTGTGTTTTCATTCTTACTCATCTCTATGCATATTTTGATTTCTTCTGTGATTTGTTGGTTATTCAGAAGTGTGTTGTTTAGCTTCCATATGTTTGTATTTTTCATAGTTTTTTTTTTCCCTGTAGTTGACATCTAATCTTACCACATTGTGATCAGAAAAGATGCTTGAGATGATTTTGATTGTTTTGAATTTACCAAGGCTAGATTTATGGCCCAGAATGTGTTCTATCCTGGAGAAGGTTCCGTGTGCACTTGAGAAAAAGGTGAAATTCATTGTTTTAGGGTGGAATGTCCTATAGATATCAATTAGGCCTAACTGGTCCATTGCATCATTAAAATTTGTGTTTCCTTGCTAATTTTCGGTTTAGTTGATCTATCCATACGTGTGAGTGGGGTATTAAAGTCTCCCACTGTTATTGTGTTATTGTTAATTTCCCCTTTCATATTTGTTAGCATTTGGCTTACATATTACAGTGCTCCTATGTTGGGTGCATATATATTTATAATTGTTATATCTTCTTCTTAGATTGATCCTTTGCTCAGTATGTAGTGCCTTTCTTTGTCTCTTTTCATGGCCTTTATATCAAAGTCTATTTTATCTGATGTAAGTATTGCTACTCCTACTTTCTTTTGGTCTCCATTTGTGTGAAATATCTTTTTCCATCCCTTCACTTTCAGTCTGTATGTGTCCCTAGCTTTGAGGTGGGTCTCTTGTAGACAGTATATATAGGGGTCTTGTTTTTTTTATCCATTCAGCGAGTCTTTGTCTTTTGGTTGGGGCATTAACTCATTTATATTTAAAGTAATTATTGATAAGTATGATCCCACTGCCATTTACTTTGTTGTTTCATGTTCATGTTATAATCCTTTTCTGTGTTTCCTGTCTAGAGAAGATCCTTTAGTATTTGTTGGAGAGCTGGTTTGGTGGTGCTGAATTCTCTCAGCTTTTGCTTATCTGTAAAGCTTTTGATTTCTCCTTCATATTTGAAAGAGATTCTTGCTGGGTACAGTAATCTGGGTTGTAGGTTTTTCTCTTTCATCACTTTAAGTATGCCCTGCCATTCCCTTCTGGCCTAAAGAGTTTCTATTGAAAGATCAGATTTTATCCTTATGGGGATCCCCTTGTGGGTTAATTGTTGTTTTTCCCTTGCTGGTTTTAATATTTGTTCTTTGTGTTTGATCTTTGTTAATTTGATTAATATGTGTCTTGGGATGTTTCACCTTGGGTTTATCCTGTTTGGGACTCTCTGGGTTTCTTGGACTTGGACTTCCTCATTTTAGGGAAGTTTTCAACTATTATCTCCTCAAGTATTTTCTCATGGTCTTTCTTTTTGTCTTCTTCTTCTGTGACTCCTATGATTTGAATGTTTGGGTGTTTAACATTGTCCCAGAAGTCTCTGAGGTTATCCTCATTTAATTCTTTTTTTCCTCTCTGTTTCATTTATTTCCACCATTCTATCTTATACCTTACTTGTCCTATCTTCTGCCTCAGTTATTCTGCTGTTGCTTCTCTCCAGAGTGCTTTTGATCTCAGCTATTGAATTATTCATTATATATTGACTCTTTTTTATTTCTTCTAGGTCCTTGTTAAACTTTTCTTGCATCTTCTCAATCCTTGTCTCCAGACTATTTATCTGTAACTCCATTTTGTTCTCAAAATTTTGGATCATTTTTACTATCATTATTCTGAATTCTTTTTCAGTTGGACTCCCTATCTCCTCCTCTTTTGTTTGGTTTGGTGGCCTTTTATCCTGTTCCTTTACCTGCTGAATGTTTCTTTGCCTTTTCATCTTGTTTAAGTTGCTGTGTTTGGGTGGCCCTTCTGTATGCTGAAAGTTTGTGGTTCCTCTTTACTGTGGAGGTTCCTCCTTGTAGGTGGGGTGGACGAGTGGCTTGTCAAGGTTTCCTGGTTAGGGAAGCTTGCATTGGTGTTCTGGTGGGTGGAGCTGGATCTCTTCTCTCTGGAGTGCAATGAAGTGTGCAGTAGTGAGTTTTGAGGTGTCTCTGGGTTTGGTGTGACTTTTGGCCGCCTGTATTTTTGTGCTCAGGGTTATGTTCCCGCTTTATTGGAGAATTAGCTTGGTATGTCTTGCTCTGAAACTTGTTGGCTCTTGGGTGGAGCTTGGTTTCAGTGTAGGTATGGAGGCTTTTGGAAGAGCTTCTGTTGATTAATGGTCCCTGGAGTCAGGAGATTTCTGGTGATCTCAAGTTTTGGTTTTAGGCCTCCTGCCTCTGGCTTTCAGTCTTATTCTTGTAGTAGCCTCAAGACTTCTCCATCCATACAGCACGGATGACAAAACACCTGGGTTAATGGTGAAACGATTCTCCACAGTGAGGGACACCCAGAGAGGTTCACAGAGTTACACAAAGAAGAGAAGAGGGAGGAGGGAGATAGAGCTGACCAGGAGGAGAAGGGGAGCCAACAGGGGAGAGAGCAGTCTAGGCAGTAACCAACTTCCTATTTGCTCTCCACAGTCTGGAACACTCAGAGAGGTTCACGGAGTTCCAGAGAGAAGAGCAAAGGGAGGAAGAAGATAGAGGTGACCAGGAGAAGAGGAGGGGGAGTCAAAAGGAGAGAGACCAATCTAGCCTATAATCAGTTCCCTAAGTTTTCTCCACAGTCTGGAACACCCAAAGAAAGACACAAAAACACAGTTAAGTAGAGAAGAGAAGGGGGAGGGAGGAGATAGAGGTGACCTGGGGGAGAAAAATGAGAGTCAAAAGGGGAGAGAGCAATAAAATGGGTACTGAAGATTGGATTCTTAAAGGTACAAAATTGATAACAAATACCAAAAAGCAAAGGTTAAAAATCTAGTGTAGAGGTTAGACATTGAAAAATACAATATTAAAAAAAAATCACAAAAGTTATATAAAAGATATGAAATTTCCTTTAAAAATAGGGTCTTTTTTCAAGGTAATAGGTTTAAAAAAATGAAGGTTTAATAAATAACTTAAAAATTAAAAAAATTAAAAAGAAATTAAAAATGATAATGATAAAATATATCTAGGAATTTCTCTGGAGCTCTTGAGGACAGTGTGTGGTTAGTTCAGTTTCAGATAGTTCCTTGTTCCACCTTATACTTCTATTCAGTGTCTATAGGCCCCTTCCAATGGAGCCAGTGCTAACTACAGGGTTTTAACTGTTGCACCTGTCACTTCCAGAGCTGTTCCCTCTTCTTTGTTTATTTTGGCTCAAATCTCTTCAGTATCTAACTTCCACCCTGACACAAGGGGGCAAAGGTGGTCATTTCTTTAGGCTCACTTGTTCAGTTGTGCTGTGGGGAGGGAGGAACACCGCATACAATTATCACTTGCGTATGTGGGGAGTGCTCACAGTGTCTGGGTCACACTGGGTTTGCCCCGACGCAGGGCATTTGTGTTTCCTGGTCTACACTGCTTAAGCTTCAGGTTGCTCTGCCGGGAACTGTCTGAGGCGGCCCTGGGTTGCGTGCACTTCCCAGATCTATGCTGCTCAGGTTCAGGTACTTGGGTACTCCACAAAGGCACAGACTCGGTTGGGCCTGCGTTTTGTGCCCTTCCCAGGCCCGAGCAGCTCAGGCGACCAGGTTCTTGGCGAGCGCACACTCCCCAGGTGCGGTGCATCTTATCACCTCCGCATCCCAGCTGCTTGGTTTCCTGGGTGCGCAGCTGCATCTCAGGTGTGCTGTGTGTCTCTTCTGGGGAGCTGATCTCTGGCTGCGACCCTCCTGATGGATGTCTACCGTCCAGGATCCCAGGAAGACTTGGTTAGCAACCGAGAGCGCCCGCCCACCTCCCTGCCTCCGGCGGGGGGCGAGCTGGTCCGCTGCCTGATAGCTCTCCTCTGGTATTCGCTCAGTCCTTTGTTCTGTGGTTGGGCCGGGCAGTGCCTTAGGTTAGAGCTTTTCACGGGAGAGTTCTCTCTCTCTCTCTCTCTCCCCCCCCCCCACCCCCGCTATCCCATGGTTTGGGTTGCTATCTCATGTTAGCTCCCTCAGATTGCCTCAGGGCATTCAGGCCCAGTCCTTACCCTAAAAGTGCAGCCCCTCCTCCCCGTTCAGCCCCCGCTTGCTAGTGGAGGAGGTGAGCATCTGGGCTACTTCTCTGTTAGGAGTTGTAGTTGGACCCATAATCTGTGGTTTTATTTATTCATTTTTTCCTCCCAGTTATGTTGCCCTCTGAGATTCCAAAACTCCCCACAGACCCGCTGGTGAGACGGTCTCCTGGAGTTTGGAAACCTCTTTTAAGACTCCATCCCTGGGACAGTTCTCTGTCCCTAACTCTTTTGTCTCTATTTTTATCTTTTATATTTTGTCCTACCTCCTTTCGAAGACAATGGGCTGCCTTTCTGGGTGCCTGGTGTCCTCTGCCAGAGTTCAGAAGTTGTTTTGTGGTATTTGCTCAGCATTCAAATGATCTTTTCATGAATTTCTGGGGGAGAAAGTGGTCTCGCTGTCCTATTCCTCCACCATCTTAGGACCGCCTCCAGCCATGAAATTAAAAGACGCTTACTCCTTGGAAAAAAAGTTATGACCAACCTAGACAGCATATTAAAAAGCAAGGACATTACTTTGCCAACAAAGGTCTGCCTAGTCAAGGCTATGATTTTTCCCATAGTCATGTATGGATGTGAGAGTTGGACTATAAAGAAAGCTGAGTGCTGAAGAATTGATGCTTTTGAACTGTGGTGTTGGAGAAGACTTTTGAGAGTCCCTTGGACTGCAAGGAGATCCAACCAGTCAATCCTAAAGGAAATCAGTCCTGAATGTTCACTGGAAGGACTGATGCTGAAGCTGAAACTCTAATATTTTGGCCACCTGAAGGCAGGAGGAGAAGGGGACGACAGAGGATGAGATGGTTGGGTGGCATCACCAACTCAATGGACATGAGTTTGAGTAAGCTCCAGGAGTTGGTGATGAACTAGGAGGCCTGGCATGCAGCAATCCATGGGGTTGCAAAGAGTTGGACACAACTGAGTAGCTGAACTGAACTGATCCTTTTCTGTAAACCTTTTGGTGTTTCCACTTACTAGTTTCTAACTGATTATTGTTTTGTCTCAGTGTTAAGTTTTCTGTCCATCAGTTATAGGAAAATTTCATAGTATGAAATTAGTGTTCAGTTCAGTTCAGTTGCTCAGTTGTGTCTGACTCTTTGCAGCATCCAGGACCACAGCATGCCAGGCCTCCATGTCCATCACCAACTCCCAGAGTTTATTCAAACCCATCTCCACTGAGTTGGTGATGTCATCCAACCATCTCATCCCTTGTTGTCTCCATCTCCTCCAGCCTTCAATCTTTCCCAGCATCAGGGTCTTTTCAAATGAGTCAACTCTTCGCATCAGGTGGCAAAAGTATTGGAGTTTCAGCTTTAACATCAGTCCTTCCAATGAACACTCAGGACTGATCTCCTTTAGGATGGACTGGTTGGATCTCCTTGCAGTCCAAGGACTCTCAAGAGTCTTTTCCAACACCACAGTTCAAAAGCATCAATTCTTTGGCGCTCAGCCTTTTTTATAGTTCAACTCTTACATCCATACATGACTATTGGAAAAACAATAGCCTTGACTGGACGGACCTTTGTTGGCAAAGTAATGTCTCTGCTTTTTATTTTTTATTTTATTTTATTTTTTTGCATTGACAGCCGACTTTATTGAAGTTTCACAGTGTTAATGGCCTCTCTGTGGACTGGCTTAGCCAGCTAGGTGATTATCAATTTATCACCAGTCAAAGCACAGATTCCTTCATGTACAGTGTCTGTGGCATAATCATGTACCTTTAATCCTATCAAACTGGAATGAGCCTACTAGAGTGATTCTTGTAAGATGAAGGACAAAACATCAGTTAGGAACTTCTCTAATGAAAGTATGCCTAAATTCATTGTTTGATAGAACATTTTCCCAAAATCCTAAACCAAGAATTCACTACTCCAAAAGGAAATAAAGTCCAAGCTTGAGAGGCAGAATAGGGAGAATATTCAGTTCAGTTCAGTTCAGTCACTCAGTCATGTTGACTCTTTGGGACCCCATGAATCGCAGGCCTCCCTGTCTATCACTAACTCCCGGAGTTCATGCAAACTCATGACCATCGTGTCTCTGCTTTTTACTATGCTGTCTAGGTTGGTCATAACTTTCCTTCCAAGGAGTAAGCATCTTTTAATTTCATGGCTGTAGTCACCATCTGCAAGATTTTGGAGCCCCCCCAAAACAAAGTCTGCCACTGTTTCCACTCTTTCCCCATCTATTTTCCATGAAGTGATGGGACCAGATGCCATGATCTTTGTTTTCTGAATGTTGAACTTTAAGCCAACTTTTTTACTCTCCTCTTTCACTTTCATCAAGAGGCTCTTTAGTTCTTTGCTTTCTGCCATAAAGGTGATGTCATCTGCCTTACTGATATTTCTCCTGGCAATCTTGATTCCAGCTTGTGCTTCATCCAGGCTAGTGTTTCTCTTGATATACTCTGCATATAAGTTAAATAAGCAAGGTGACAATATACAGCCTTGACGTACTCCTTTCCCAATTTGGAACCAGTCTGTTGTTCCATGTCCAGTTCTAACTGTTGCTTCCTGACCTGCATACAGATTTCTCAAAAGGCAGGTCAGGTGGTCTGGTATTCCCATCTCTCTCAGAATTTCCCACAGTTTCTTGTGATCCACACAGTCAAAGTCTTTGGAATAGTCAATAAAGCAAAAACAGATTTTTTTTTGGAACTCTCTTTCTTTTTCAATGATCCAGCGGATGTTGGCAATTTGATCTCTGGTTCCTCTACCTTTTCTAAAACCAACTTGAACATCTGAAAGTTTATGGTTCACATATGGCTGAAGCCTGGCTTGGAGAATTTTGAGCATTACTTTACTAGCGTTTGAGATGAGTGCAATTGTGTGGTAGTTTGAGCGTTCCTTGGCATTGCTTTGAAATTAGTGAAGCAGTTTAATAAGCAAAACAAACAAATAAAACCTCTGTTTGTGCTTGTGTGTGTGTGTGCAAGTGTATAACAAGAGACACAAACAAAACAACCCTTAAAAAATGCCTAGTTCAGAGGAAGCTAAGTGCTAAAGAGAAAATTGAAGTAAGGATGAGGCTAGAGGGCTGATGGTGATTGGGCTGTAACCACCAAGACTCACTGAGATGGTGATGTTTGAGGACATGGAGGGAAAGATGAAACTGTCTGGGAGAATGGCATTCCAAAGAGAGAAAGGGTTCTGAGAGGGGCCTGACTGGTATACTGGAGGATGGGCAAGGAGTGGAGTGATAGGAGATGTTGTGGGGACATCCTGAGAGTCCAGATCACACAGCGCCTTGTAGGCCTTCTTACAGTCTTAGGTTTTACCCTGAGCAGAATTGGAGACTAATGGCGGGAAAGAGACATGGCTTATTCTACTGTTTAAAAGATGCATTCCCCAGGACTTCCCTGGTGGTCCAGTGGTTATGACTTTGCCTTCCATTGCAGGAGGTACAGATTTGATCTCTGGTCAGGGAGCCAAGATCTTACATGCCTTGTGGCCAAAATGCCAAAACATAAAACAGATGCAATGTTGTAACAAATTCAATAAAGAAGTTAAAAATGATCCACACACACACACAAATCTTAAAAACATTTTTCTCTCTTCAGGGATGGAAACAGGCAACTGCTAAGTGCTTTTTATGAATGAGGTAATTTAATCATCACAACAAAAAGCTTGAGCATTCTCTTATCACTAGTTTTCTGTGTTGGTTAAAAAAAAATCCATTTTTTTTGGTTCTCTGTCTTTTCTGCTTTTCCTATTTATATAGCTTACTCATTCTTAAAAATGTACAATTTCCTGACCATTTTTTTTTTCTGTTTTGGCAGGGTGTGGTTAAATAGGAGGGAGGAAGGCCAATCCTTCTTGCTTCCTGACATTTCCTTCCTCATGGATGGATATATGTTTACCCAGCACTGTGGTGGTGGGAATGTTGTATCATATTGGATTTGTAGACAGAGAAGGTGGACTCAGTTAGTATTCATTCTTCTCAGTTCCTATAGGCACTAAGATTTTTTAGGAACAGGCTGCCACTTGGGAAGGTCTGTGGTGATTTAGCACTGTTTGAACTCTTAGCGGTGGATCTAATTTGGGGTTCAGTATTCAGAACATGTAGGTCTCATACTTCCTTACCTGGGCTGACACCAGTTTATCAATAACAAAAGTAAAGCCTGGCCTTCAACCACCTTATTTCTTATCTTGATCTTTATTGATCACAAGGTAGAAAGAGCCCTAATTCTTGGGTCATCTCAAGCCCTAGCAGTACCCTTTTGAGCTCTTCTCTTAGTTCGTAGAACAGTTTTAAAGAGGTCTTATTCCAAGATAAAAAACTTTGCTGGCTGGTCATTCACAAAAATTACAGTAGGTGGCAGACATACTCTATCAAAATCAATATCTGCAGCAGTTCTACTAAGGAACTAGTCAATTTTTGCAATGTCCCGTTGCAAAAGGCTGTATATTTTCACCCTGCTTATTTAATGTATATGCAGTGTACATCATGAGAAATGTTGGACTGGATGAAGCACAAGCTGGAATCAACATTGCCAGGAGAAATATCAATAACCTCAGATATGCAGATGACACCACCCTATGGCAGAAAGTGAAGAAATTTCCTGTGGTCATGTATGGATGTGAGAGTTGGACTGTGAAGAAGGCTGAGCGCCGAAGAATTGATGCTTTTGAACTGTGCTGTTGAAGAAGACTCTTGAGAGTCCCTTGGACTGCAAGGAGATCCAACCAGTCCATTCTGAAGGAGACCAGCCCTGGGATTTCTTTGGAGGGAATGATGCTAAAGCTGAAGCTCCAGTACTTTGGCCATCTCATGCGAAGAGCTGACTCATTGGAAAAGACTCTGATGCTGGGAGGGATTGGGGGCAGGAGGAGAAGGGGATGATCGAGGATGAGATGGCTGGATGGCATCACGGACTTGATGAACGTGAGTCTGAGTGAACTCCAGGAGATGGTGATGGACAGGGAGGCCTGGTGTGCTGCGATTCATGGGGTCGCAAAGAGTCAGACATGACTGAGCGACTGAACTGAACTGCACTGAAAGAGCCTCTTGATGAAAGTGAAAGAGGAGAATGAAAAAGTTGGCTTAAAGCTCAACATTCAGAAAACTAAGATTGTGGCATCTGGTCCCATGGCATCTGATCTGGTCCCATCATTTCACGGCAAATAGATGGGGAAACAGTGGAAACAGTGACAGATTTTATTTTTTTGTGCTCCAAAATCACTGCAGATGGTAACTGAACCATGAAATTAAAAGATGCTTGCTCCTTGGAAGGAAAGTTATGACCAACCTAGACTGCATATTAAAAAGCAGAGATATTACTTTGCCAACAAAGGTCCATCTAGTCAAAGTTATGATTTTTCCAGTAGTCATGTCTGATTTGAGAGCTGGACTATAAACAAAGCTGAGCACCAAAGAATTGATGCTTCTGAACTGTGTTGTTGGAGAAGACAAGAATCCCTTGGACTGCAAGGAGATCCAACCAGTCCATCCTAAAGGAAATCAGACCGGAATATTCATTGGAAGGACTGATGTTGAAGCTGATCCCATATTTTGGCCACCTGATGTGAAGGAGTGACTCATTTGAAAAGACCCTGACGCTGGGAAAGATTGAATGTGGAAGGAGAAGGGGACGACAAAGGATGGCATGGTTGGATGGCATCACCGACTCAATGGACATGAGTTTGAGTAAACTCTGGGAGTTGGTGATGGACAGGAAGGCCTGGTGTGCTGCATGCAGTCCATGGGTTTGCAAAGAGTTGGACACTACTGAGCAACTGAACTGAACTCTTTGTTTAGGCTATTAGAACAAAACCATAGACTGGGTGGCTTCTGAACAATAGAAATTCATTTCTTGCAGTTCTGGGGGCTGGAAGGCAAGTCCAGGGTGCCAGCACTGCTGAGTTCAGGTGAGGACTCTCTTCCGGGCTGCAGATACCTTGTTTCTCATTGTATCCTCATATGGTGGAAAGGCAGCAAGAAAGTTCTCTGGTCTCTTCTTATAAGGGCACTAGACTCATTTATTAGAGCTCCAACATCATGATCTAATCAACTCCAAAGGCTTCGTATCCAAATAACATCACATAGGGATTTCAACATATGAAATCTGCATTTAAGGATTTAAGGGTATGTCTTAAGAGTAAACTTACCCTGTGCAGCTTCAGAGAGCAGATCCGATGCCAGGGGGCAGGTACTCTTCATAGGCAGAGTTTTCTAACATTAGAGCAAACACAGACTGGAGCAGCTGGTGAAATAGTGAGCCCCGCGCCTGGAGAGTCTATCTCTTTTGATTGCTTTGTTAAATAACATCATCATCATCATCAACAACCTCCTGCTGTTTGCGTAGCACTAATGTTCACTCTGGGTTTACATCTGGGCGCTGCTATTTGGAGCAGCACCACTAGGTGGGGCTGGTGGACAGACTTGGCACCTAGGCGTCACCAGCTATGTAACATAGGGCAAACTGCTTAACTTCTCTGTGACTCAGGTTCCTCATAGATAAAGGAAGAGAGTTATGGAATTTATCTCATGAAGTTATTGTGAAGGTTTCATAAGCTGATCTTCAGTTTAGCTCAGTTCAGTTGCTCAGTCGTGTCCGACTCTTTGCGACCCCATGAATCGCAGCACGCAAGGCCTCCCTGTCCGTTACCAACTGCCAGAGTTCACCCAAACTCATGTGCATCGAGTCCGTGATGCCATCCAGCCATCTCATCCTCGGTCGTCCCCTTCTCCTCCTTCCCCCAATCCCTCCCAGCATCAGGGTCTTTTCCAATGAGTCAACTCTTTGCATGAGGTGGCCAAAGTACTGGAGTTTCAGCTTTAGCATCATTCCTTCCAAAGAAATCCCAGGGCTGGTCTCCTTCAGAATGGACTGGTTGGATCTCCTTGCAGTCCAAGGGACTCTCAAGAGGCTTCTCTAACACCACAGTTCAGAAGCATCAATTCTTTGGCGCTCAGCCTTCTTCACAGTCCAACTCTTACATCCATACATGACCACTGGAAAAACCATAGCCTTGACTAGACGGACCTTTGTTGGCAAAGTAATATCTCTGCTTTTGAATATGCAATCTAGGTTGGTCATAACTTTCCTTCCAAGGAGTAAGCATCTTTTAATTTCATGGCTGAAATCACCATCTGCAGTGATTTTGGAGCCCAGAAAAATAAAGTCTGACAGTGTTTCTGCTGTTTCCCCATCTATTTCCCATGAAGTGATGGGACCAGATGCCATGATCTTCGTTTTCTGACTGTTGAGCTTTAAGCCAACTTTTTCACTCTCCTCTTTCACTTTCATCAAGAGGCTTTTTAGTTCCTCTTCACTTTCTGCCATAAGGGTGGTGTCATCTGCATATCTGAGGTTATTGATATTTCTCCCAGCAATCTTGATTCCAGCTTGTGCTTCTTCCAGCCCAGCGTTTCTCATGATGTACTCCGCATAGAAGTTAAATAAGCAGGGTGACAATATACAGTCTTGACATACTCCTTTTCCTATTTGGAACCAGTCTGTTGTTCCATGTCCAGTTCTAACTGTTGCTTCCTGACCTGCATACAGGTTTCTCAAGAGGCAGGTCAGGTGGTCTGGTATTCCCATCTCTTTCAGAATTTTCCACAGTTTATTGTGACTCACACAGTCAAAGGCTTTGGCATAGTCAATAAAGCTGATCTTAGTGGACTCTAAAATTATTTGGAAAATGAGCTATTATTTTTCAGTTTGTAATTGTCGCTGTTATGTATTGCAGGTTTGTATCCTCCCTTGCAGGTTTCCCTGGTGGCTCAGAGGGTAAAAGCGTCTGCCTACAATGTGGGCGACCAGCGTTCGATCCCCGGGTCAGGAAGATCCCCCTGGAGAAGGAAATGACAAGCCACTCCAGTACTCTTGCTTGGAAAATCCCATGGATGGATGGAGAAGCCTGGTAGGCTACAGTCCATGGGGTCGCAAAGAGTTGAACATGACTGAGCGACTTCACTTTCACTTTCCCTGATTCATCTGTTGAATCCCTCCCCCTCCATGTGATCACCAATGTGATGGTATTAGGAGGTGAGATCTTCGGGAAGGTGGTTAAGTCCTGAAGGTGAAACCTTCATGAATGAGAGTGTTAACCTTATTAAAGAGACTCTAGAGAGCACTCCTTTTCTTCCCCATGTAAGGACACAGAAAGAAGAAGGACATCTGTCAACCAGAAAGTAGGTTCTCACCAGACACCAAATCTGCTGGTGTACTGATGCTGGAATTCTAGACTCCAGATCTGTGAGAAATGTTTGTTGCTTAAGACACCTAATCTGTGATAATAAAAGTAAAATAAAAATAGATCTTTTTCATGTTCCAATAAACTTTTATTTATGGACAATGATACTTGAATTACATATCATAATGGATTTTTTTTCACATTCCAATAGAGTTTTTATGGACAAAGATACTTGAATATCATATCATTTCACATGGCATGCAATATGGGGCTTTGATTTTTTTTCCCTTAAAACTTAAAATGCAGAAAGGTATATATATATATAGATATATATATATACACACACATCAGGTAGCAGGTTGGCTTTGGCCCATGTGCCATAGTTTGCCAACCTCTGCTCCAAAATAATATTTAAAAAATCCAGTCACTTCAAAATTTCAAGTCATTACTTCCCAGAGACTTGAAGTGATTATTCATGTATTTATCAGTAATTTCTTTTATATCAGCTGGTTTCCACTTTGTCTGAACTAAGACAGTCACTATAGCACTTGTAAAATAAAAATATGTTTTCATATTTCCAAAACAACATTACTTTTTTTGTAATTTAAGGATGAATCCTGCTAGTTTTATCCCAGCATCATAGCGTTTTTTGAATGTTCATAGAAGATGGAGTTGATTGAAAGTATCTTTTATTTTTTGAAATAGTCAAAATCTATTCAAAGCCAAGTCTTTTAAATAAGAAAAGCTATTACACTGGGTTTTTAATGTGTGGTAAACTCCCTGATGTTCAAGCTGGTTTTAGAAAAGGCAGAGGAACCAGAGATCAAATTGCCAACATCCGCTGGATCATGGAAAAAGCAAGAGAGTTCCAGAAAAACATCTATTTCTGCTTTATTGATTATGCCAAAGCCTTTGACTGTGTGGATCACAGTAAACTGTGGAAAATTCTGAAAGAGATGGGAATACCAGACCACTTGACCTGCCTCTTGAGAAATCTGTATGCAGGTCAGGAAGCAACAGTTAGAACTGGACATGGAACAACAGACTGGTTCCAAATAGGAAAAGGAGTACGTCAAGGCTGTATATTGTCACCCTGCTTATTTAACTTATATGCAGAGTACATCATGAGAAATGCTGGACTGGAAGAAACACAAGCTGGAATCAAGATTGCTGGGAGAAATATCAATAATCTCAGATATGCAGATGACACCACCCTTATGGCAGAAAGTGAGGAGGAGCTAAAAAGCCTCTTGTTGAAAGTGAAAGAGGAGAGTGGAAAAGTTGGCTTAAAGCTCAACATTCAGAAAACGAAGATCATGGCATCTGGCCCCATCACTTCATGGGAAATAGATGGGGAAACAGTAGAAACAGTGTCAGACTTTGTTTTTTTGGGCTCCAAAATCACTGCAGATGGTGACTGCAGCCATGAAATTAAAAGGCGCTTACTCCTTGGAAGAAAAGTTATGACCAACCTAGATAGTATATTCAAAAGCAGAGACATTACTTTGCCGACTAAGGTCCGTCTAGTCAAGGCTATGGTTTTTCCTGTGGTCATGTATGGATGTGAGAGTTGGACTGTGAAGAAGGCTGAGTGCCGAAGAATTGATGCTTTTGAACTGTGGTGTTGGAGAAGACTCTTGAGAGTCCCTTGGACTGCAAGGAGATCCAACCAGTCCATTCTGAAGGAGATCAACCCTGGGATTTCTTTGGAAGGAATGATGCTAAAACTGAAGCTCCAGTACTTTGGGCACCTTATGCGAAGAGTTGACTCATTGGAAAAGACCCTGATGCTGGGAGGGATTGGGGGCAGGAGGAGAAAGGGACGACCGAGGATGAGATGGCTGGATGGCATCACAGACTCAATGGACGTGAGTCTGAGTGAACTCCGGGAGTTGGTGATGGACAGGGAGGCCTGGCGTACTGTGATTCATGGGGTCGCAAAGAGTGGACACGACTGCGCGACTGAACTGAACTGAACTGAGGATAATTTTTGGAAGTATTCACTTGCATTGTGCCATGTATTTATTTCTGATCTTCCAATCCAAGTGCATAGCCAGGGCTTTTAGAAATTCCTTGCTTCAGGTATTTATTGTAGGCTATAAATACAAATTTTGATGTCAATAAATCTTTTCTGATTTTGATAGAGTATAACCTCCATTGAGTTTAAGTCCTGAAGGGGTAAGAAAGAGAAGAATAAATGAACAGAGAGAGAAAAGGAAAAGATACCAGGAAACTTGGAAAAGGATAACAGTCACTAGGATTTGTGCTTATTAGAATCCCAGGCACTGGGACTCGTAGCTTTGCTTCTGACTCCACTGCTCAAAGTGTGCACAGCAGAGGTGAGATGCTGAACCAGAAGGGACCACAATCTATTGGTACAAAGGGCTTCTAAAGCAATCTAGGTAGATGACTGAGAAACTCATGCTTCAGGACTGAAGGAACACAGGATCTTGGCACAGCTTGGGAACTGGGAATCCAAATAGTGGATGGAATGGCATTTCTCCAGCAGCCTGGCAGAATGGGGCTCAAAGTCAGATTTCAAATGATTGAAAGAAAATAAGGCAACACAGTATTTCTTGTATCCCTGAATTTGTGGACCAAGAGTCATACCCGCTACAAATATTTTTTGGCTAAATATAAATGTATGTCTCTAAAATAACCATATTTACTTTTTCAGCTCTGATGTTTTAATTAAAAAAATTTTTTTTTGACTGTGCAATGTGGCATGTGGGATCTTAGTTTTCTGACCAGAGGCTGAACTCACGCTCCCTGCATTAGAAGTGCAGAGTCTTAACTACTGGACTGCCCTGGAAATCCCTATTTACCCTAAAGACTTTCTAGTGTAGATTACCTTTCCATTTAGGTGACCATAGAGCATTGAATAGAGTTCTCTGGGCTATTCAAAATGTTCTACTCAGTTACCTATTCCATACATAGTAGCAATAGTGTATATATGTCAATTCCAATCACTAATTCATCCCACCCCCTCCTTGGTATACATACATTTGTTCTCTGTGTCACTATTTCTGCTGTCTAATTCTGTAAATAAGATCATCTATACTAATTTTTCTTGACTTCCTACTTGGGGTAACAGGCAAATTTGGCCTTGGAATACAGAATGAAGCAAGGAAAAGGCTAATATAGTTTTGCCAAGAGAACAGACTGATCATAGCAAACACCCTCTTCCAACAACACAAAAGAAGACTCTATACATGGACATCACCAGATGGTCAACACTGAAATCAGATTGATTATATTCTTTGCAGCCAAAGATGGAGAAGCTTGATACAGTCAGCAAAAACAAGACCAGGAGCTGACTGTGGCTCAGATCATGAACTCCTTATTGCCAAATTCAGACTTAAATTAAAGAAAGTGGGGGAAACCACTAGACCATTCAGGTATGACCTAAATCAAATTCCTTTTGATTATACAATGGAAGTGAGAAATAGGTTTAAGGGACTAGATCTGACAGATAGAGTGCCTGATGAACTATGGACGGAAGTTTGTGACCTTGCTGGAGTCCAGTCCCGGTGGGTTCAGGGTAATTCGAAGGGGAGACGGAGTAGGCGTCCTAGGAAAGAACTTATTTAATTACAGATATAAAGAGAGATTAGAAAAGGATAGTGTAGTAGGAAATATTAGTGGAGAAAAAGAGGCTGAATAACTTGGTTTACGTGGAATACCAATAAAGCTTCGAGACAAGAAGCTTGCACCACCTATGTAGGCCACAGGTGTCTTTCTGTTCTCCCGAAGTAGAGGAGATATTGAGGCCTCCCTGGTCAGATCTTAGAAGCCCAGGCAAAATTAGCAGGCTTGGCGAGTACCCATGCTCCAGATGGGAATTCAGCCAGACAAACGGAGAACAAGAAAGAAATGACACGGGGCAATCAGTCTTTCCAGAAACTGATCTGTTTTCTTTATTTTCACGTTTGCTTATATACTTTTTGTTATACATAAGGATGAATACAGAGTCACGCGGGGGTCAGCAGACTGACCCTTGTCAAAATCAGGTGCTTCATATAAATGTATACAAAGGTTTTAGGGGTTTTACATCATCTTCTGGCCATGAGGCCTGCTGACATTTTATGGCCCTTTCTGATAATGGTCAGTCAACCAGAAAACTTATTTTTTCCAGGGGTGATTTTTTCTTAAACCAGGCGCCACCCTCCAAATAAAGTTGCATTCCTATAGGGTGAGGGTGTAGTGGGTTACAATCAAGAAAGGAATTTACTTAGCCTAATGCTTTTGAACTGTGGTGTTGGAGAAGACTCTTGAGAGTCCCTTGGACTGCAAGGGGATCCAACCAGTCCATTCTGGAGGAGATCAGCCCTGGGATTTCTTTGGAAGGAATGATGCTAAAGCTGAAACTCCAGTGCTTTGGCCACCTCATGCGAAGAGTTGACTCATTGGAAAAGACTCTGATGCTGGGAGGGATTGGGGGCAGGAGGGGAAGGGGACGACTGAGGATGAGATGGCTGGATGGCATCACTGACTTAATGGACGTGAGTCTGAGTGAACTCTGGGAATTGGTGATGGACAGGAAGGCCTGGTGTGCTGCAATTCATGGGGTCGCAAAGAGTTGGACATGACTGAGCGCCTGAACTGAACTGAAGGTTTAACATAATTAATCTTAAAGGTTAATACTTATTTCTCCTATATGCTAGTTATATATTCGTATAAGGGCAAGGAATATGGAGACTTAGCAGCAAATATTGGCCCAACAAATGAAAACCCTTCACCAGTATAATTTCTAATCAACCCACTATACTATACTAATAATTTTCTAACTTCTCAAAAGAGTCTGTATATAGAAAGTTTAAAGCATCTCGTGCCTCTCATGGTTGGGAAGCTGTAAACAATCACATGTGGCCGGACGAACCTGCTCAGGCAGGCTAGAGAAACTTCAGAGGAGTTTGTAAGTTGATTGACTGGAGCTGTAAGTTAACTCCTTCTCCGAGACAAATGGTGGTGGGGGGACAGCCCCCTGTAAAGTCAGAGGTATAGGTGAGAGCTAAAACAGTAAAGTAGGCAGACTCTGGTTTTGGGGGTAGATGCTCGGGAACAGGGGGTTTCCTGAGGCTCGATCCCGCCTTTGTGTATGCCTAAGCCTCCTTTCTCATGACCTTTGCCATGGGCTGAGTTCCTCACACTGTCTCCTGGCATCTTCCCCCACCCCTCTCTTTTTTTTTAAACAGCCAGGGGCAGCTCAGTCGCAAGTTTCTGAATGCTCTGCTGAAGAATCCTGACAATACAAGGAAGAATGATTATAAGAAGTAAAATCAGAGCACCAACAGCAGCATAACTGAAGATATTAGACAGAATGTTTCTTCTAGAAATAAAGTTAGAGAAGGTGTGGAAATAGTCATTAGCTGCTCCTGTGGCAGTAAAATCCAGTTGAGAGTGTTCCAAGGTCTGTATCTGATTATGAAGTTTCCTTAAGTCTAAACTAATATCTGAGCTATTCCAAACACCTAAAATATGATTTTTCAACATGTTGGACATTTGCACTTGTTGAGTCAATGATATTGCTGCCACAGTAACAGTAACAGTAATAGTAACAGTAACAGTAGTAGTTGTTGTTATTAAAGTTGAATTCCCTAAAATTAGTAAGCCCACAAACCATCCTGATTGCATTAAATTTGTAGTCGTTTCAACACAGCAAGACCATAATTATCATACCAATAAGTGGTTACAGTTACAGGCATCATAAGACATATTGGACATTTAGATCTGACAGATAGAGTGCCTGATGAACTATGGATGGAAGTTTGTGACCTTGTACAGGAGACAGGGACCAAGACCATCCCCATGGAAAATAAATGCAAAAAAGCAAAATGGCTGTCTGAGGAGGCCTTAACAAATACCTGTGAAAAGAAGAGAAACAAAAAGCAAAGGAGAAAAGGAAATATATAAGCATCTGAATGCAGGGTTCCAAAGAATAGCAAGAAGAGATAAAAAGCCTTCCTCAGTGATCAATGCAAAGAAATAGAGGAAAACAGCAGAATGGGAAAGACTAGAGATCTCTTCAAGAAAATTAGAGATACCAAGGGAACATTTCATGCAAAGATGGGCTTGATAAAGGACAGAAATGGTATGGACATAACAGAAGCAGAAGTTATTAAGAAGAGGTGGCAAGAATACAGAAGAACTATACAAAAAAAGATCTTCATGACCGAGATAATCACGATGGTGTGATCACTAACCTAGAGCCAGACATCCTGGAATGTGAAGTCAAGTGGGCCTTAGAAAGCATCACTACAAACAAAGCTAGTGGAGGTGATGGAATTCCAGTTGAGCTATTCCAAATCCTGGAGGGTGATGCTGTGAAAGTGCTGCACTCAATATGCCAGCAAATTTGGAAAACTCAGCAGTGGCCACAAGACTGGAAAAGGTTAGTTTTCATTCCAATTCCAAAGAAAGGCATTGCCAGAGAATGCTCAAACTACTGCACAATTGCACTCATCTCACATGCTAGTAAAGTAATGCTCAAAATTCTCCAAGCCGGGCTTCAGCAACACGTGAACTGTGAACTCCCTGATGTTCAAGCTGGTTTTAGAAAAGGCAGAGGAACCAGAGATCAAATTGCCAACATCTGCTGGATCATGGAAAAAGCAAGAGAGTTCCAGAAAAACATCTATTTCTGCTTTATTGACTATGCCAAAGCCTTTGACTGTGTGGATCACAATAAACTGTGGAAAATTCTGAAAGAGATGGGAATCCCAGACCACCTGACTTGCCTCTTGAGAAACCTGAATGCAGTTNCCAACATCTGCTGGATCATGGAAAAAGCAAGAGAGTTCCAGAAAAACATCTATTTCTGCTTTATTGACTATGCCAAAGCCTTTGACTGTGTGGATCACAATAAACTGTGGAAAATTCTGAAAGAGATGGGAATCCAGACCACCTGACCTGCCTCCTGAGAAATCTGTATGCAGGTCAGGAAGCAACAGTTAGAACTGGACATGGAACAACAGACTGGTTCCAAAACAGTAAAAGGAGTACGTCAAGGCTGTATATTGTCACCCTGCTTATTTAACTTATATGTGGAGTACATCATGAGAAACGCTGTGCTGGAAGAAACACAGGCTGGAATCAAGATTGCCGGGAGAAATATCAATAACCTCAGATATGCAGATGACACCACCCTTATGACAGAAAGTGAAGAGGAACTAAAAAGCCTCTTGATGAAAGTGAAAGAGGAGAGTGAAAAAGCTGGCTTAAAGCTCCACATTCAGAAAACAAAGATCATGGCATCTGGTCCCATCACTTCATGGGAAATAGATGGGGAAACTGTGGAAACAGTGTCAGACTTTATTTTTCTGGGCTCCAAAATCACTGCAGATGGTGATTTCAGCCATGAAATTAAAAGATGCTTACTCCTTGGAAGGAAAGTTATGACCAATCTAGATAGCATGTTCAAAAGCAGAGACATTACTTTGCCAATAAAGGTCCGTCTAGACTGGAGAATCCCATGGACGGAGGAGCCTGGTGGGCTGCAGTCCATGGGGTCGCTAAGAGTCAGACACGACTGAGCGACTTTGCTTTCCCTTTTCACTTTCATGCATAGGAGAAGGCAATGGCAACCCATTCCAGTGTTCTTGCCTGGAGAATCCCAGGGACGAGGTAGCCTGGTGGGCTGCCATCTATGGGCTCGCACAGAGTCAGACACGACTGAAGCGACTTAGCAGTAGCAGCAGCAGTCAAGGCTATGGTTTTTCCAGTGGTCATGTATGAATGTGAGAGTTGGACTGTGAAGAAAGCTGAGTGCTGAAGAATTGATGCTTTTGAACTGTGGTGTTGGAAAAGACTCTTGAGAGTCCCTTGGACTGCAAGGAGATCCAAGTCCATTCTAAAGGAGATCAGTCCTGGGATTTCTTTGGAAGGACTGATGCTAAAGCTGAGACTCCAGACTGAACTGATGCTAATTTTTCAGATTCCACATCAGTCATTTCAGTTCAGTTCAGTCGCTCAGTCGTGTCTGACTCTTTGCGACTCCATGAATCACAGCACGCCATGCCTCCCTGTCCATCACCAACTCCCGGAGTTCACTCAGACTCACGTCCATCATGTCGGTGATGCCATCCAGCCATCTCATCCTCTGTTGTCCGCTTCTGCTCTTGCCTCCAATCCCTCCCAGCATCAGAGTCTTTTCCAATAAGTCAACTCTTTGCATATACGATATTTGTCTTCTCTTCCAGGCTTCCCTCTGTATGACAGTCTCTAGGTCCATCCACGTCTTTACAAATGACCCAATTTTGTTCCTTTTTTTTTAAATTTGGTGCCTCATGTTATTGACATTATTATATTTGCATAGCATAAACCTTAATATGCCAATACATTCTATTTTAAAATATTGATATTATGCACTTTACTGTTTTTTAAAATGAATGTTTATTAAATGTTTAGTTTAAGGAATTTTCCTTTGATTTGAAATGCAGAAGTTAGCCAAAATAACATCTCTCCCCACCCAAATAGATATACATATTTTAATTTGTAGTATAATTGCTTTACAATGTGTTAGTTTCTGCTGTACAACAACATGAATCAGCTATAAGTATACATATTTCCCGTCCGTCTCGAGTCTCTCCCACCACACCCCACTCTCACCCTCTTTCAGTCATCACAGAGCGCTGGGCTGAGCTCCCTGGGCTACACCACAGCTTCCCACCGCCTGTCGATTTTGCACATGACGGTGTGTATATGTCGGTGCTACTCGACTCTCCATTTGTGGCGCCCTCTCCTTCCCCTCATTGTGTCCGAAAGTTTGTCCCCTAGGTCTGTGTCTCTGTTCCTGCTCTGCAAATAGGATCATCAGTACCATAGATTTTTCTACATTCCATATATATGTGTTGACATAGGATACCTGTTCTTTTCTTCCTGACTTACTTCACTCTGTATGACAGACTCTATGTTCACCCACATCACTACAAATGACCCAGTTTCACCCCTTTTTGTGGCTGATTAATATTCCATTGTATATATGTACATCTTTTTTTATCCATACATTGATGGACATTCAGAAATATTTGCATTTCTCTAATAAGTGATATTGAGCATCTTTTCATGTATTTGTTGGCCATCTGTATAGTTTATTTGTAGAAATGTCTATTTAGGTCTTCTACCCATTTATTCACTGGGTTTTTTTTTTTTTTTTGGCTATTGAGTTGCATGAGGTGTTTGTATATTTTCAAAAATAGTATCTTGTTTTTCTTCATTTGCAAATATTTTATTCAATTCTGAGGGTTATTTTTTAATTTTGTTTATGGTTTCCTTTGCTGTGCAAAAGCTTTTTAAATTAGGTCCCATTTGTTTATTTTTGTTTTCATTTTCATTACTCTAGGAAGTAGATTGAAAAAGATCTTGCTCTGATCTATGTCAAAGAGTGTTCTTCTGTCTACATTTTCCTTTAAG
Source organism: Aepyceros melampus (assembly GCA_006408695.1). Classification (NCBI taxonomy): domain Eukaryota; kingdom Metazoa; phylum Chordata; class Mammalia; order Artiodactyla; family Bovidae; genus Aepyceros; species Aepyceros melampus. The sequence goes on along the minus strand of SJXQ01000902.1, from coordinate 143,887 downwards.
AGTTTTATATTATCTGGCATTTATATCTTTAATCCACTTTGCATTTATTTTTTAAAATTTTATTATTAAAATTAAAAAAATTTTGTGTATTTATTTAATTGTCTCAGGTCCTAGTTGTGATGCACAGACTCTCTAGTTGAGGCTCATGGGCTTAGTTGCCCAAAGCATTTGGGATCTTAGTTCCCCGACCAGACCCCAAACCTTTGTCCCCCGTACTGCAAGGCAGATTCTCATCCACTGGACAACCAGGGAAGTCTCCATGAGTTGATTTTTGTGTAGTGTTAGGGAGTGTTCTAATTTCATTCTTTTACATATAGTTGTCCAGTTTGCCCAGCACCACTTTTTATAGAGATTGTCTTCTCTCCACTGTATATTCTTGCCTCCTTTGTCATAGATTAGGTGGCTATAGATGCATGGGTTAATCTCTGGGCTTTTTATCCTGTTCCATTGGTTTGTATTTCTGCTTTTGTGCCAGTATCATACTGTTTGGATTACTGTAGCTTTGTCTGAAGTCAAGGGGCCAGATTTCTCTAGCTCCATTCTTCTTTCTTAAGATTTCTTTCACTATTTGGTTCTTTTTTATTTCCATAAAAAATGTAGAGTTTTTTTGTTCTAATTCTGTGAAAAATACCCTTGGTAATTTGATAGGGATGTGCTGGATCTAGAGATTGTTTTGGGTACTGCAATTATTTTTTCACAATGTTGATTCTTCCAATGCCAGAACATGGTATATTTCTACATCTGTTTGTGCTATCTTTGATTTCTTTTATCATCTTGTATTTTTCTGAGTACAAGTCTTTTGCTTCCTTGAAAGTGTGAATGTGTTAGTTGCTCAGTTGTGTCCGACCCTGTGCGACTCCATGAAATGTAGCCTATCAGGCTCCTCTGCCCATGGAATTCTCCAGGCAAGAATACTGGAGTGGGTTGCCATCTCCTTCTCCAGGGGATCTTCCCTACCCAGGGATCAAACCTTGGTCTCTTGCATTTCAGGTGGATTCTTTACCATCTGAGATACCAGAGAAGCCCTCAGGTAGATTTATTACAAGGTATTTTATTCCTTTAGATGAAATGATAAATGAGATTGTTTCCTTAATCTCACTCCTGACTTTTCATTGTTTGTGCATAGAAACGTAAGAGATTTCTGTGTTCTAGTTTTGTATCTTGTAACTACCAAATTCATTGATGAGCTCCAGTAGTTTTTTGTGTTTTTCTTTTTTCAACTTCCCCAAATGCCTGTATCTAGAAAATAAATTGTGTGTTTGTGACTGTCTTATAATAATATATGCATATGTGAAAATAATAAAAATGATTTTCACTAAAAACTACTTAAAAGATATTTTCATAATTTTTGGTGTGGGGACGGGGGAGCGGGGAGGGGAGAGAAGCTGCAGGCGGCATGTGGGAGGGGATCTCAGTTCCCTGACCAGAGATCGAACCCATGCCCTCTCCAGTGAAAGAGGGAATTCTTAACCACTAGAATCTGCCAGAGATGGCCCAATATTTTCATAAATTTTAAGACTTTACCTTCACCTCAAGTCCTGGGTTAGGAAAATAATCTGATAAAACCTGTATATACATGAGGGATCTCTTCCCCTAGGTGACTCATTAACTGCCTCCTCTTATGTTGCTCTGGGAAAATCAGTTTTATTCTCTGAGACCATTCTCCACACAGATTAAAGTCATATTGGCCTTCCATGTTCTATTTGGTATCACTTTTTACTAACCTTGTATTATTAATTAGCTACCTCTTTTCTACTTTGGGGAAATTTCAATAGTTCCATATGCCAGATGTGATTTTTCTGAAGATGCAGCTATTTTAGGTCTGCTGGAAATCAGGACACCACTGACCGACTTCACTTGTATGCTTTTTCCTTCTACACTGACCGTTTAATCAGTTATTATAATAAATGACTGACGAGAAGAATTTTAAAGTGACTTCTGAGATTGAATATTCTAATTTTTGGCATTGAACCTCAGTCTTCCTGAAATATTAGAGAAACTTGATATCTGGGTTATCTGTACATCCATTTTTTTCATTCAACAAAAAACACTTCTTAAGCTTCTGTTGTTATGTTTCCAGCATTGTCTGGGGAGCTGGGAGTACAGAGAAAAAGATACCATTCACTCTCTCATGAGCTTACAGCCTGGCACTGGGAGAAAAACTCAGAAATAGCAAGTTATATTGCATCACTGTGCACTTGGAACAGGAATAGGTAAGTGGTGGAAGGTAAGGAAGGGTGGAATATTTTTTAGGAAAATATTGCTTTAGGAAAGAAGTAGAAGAATGGGGAAAACTTTAGTTTCAAATTGAGGATCTGCTATCTCCATCCATGAGGCTTTCTGTCAAATATTTTCTGAGAAGGAAAATTCAGACCCAGTCTTAGTGACATTAGGTTTTCCATCTAAAATCTTTCACTGGGCATGTGGCTAGAGCTCTTTGGAACATTCAAGATGTAAGCTAATTTTAAATTCCTTTTCTGTGTTTCTCTATTTAGGCCTGTGAGTCTCTAGTCTCAGAATTTAAGGGAAGTTTTTATAGCATTCTTTTTTCTTTCCTCTTTCTATTCTACATGCTTCTTTCATCATTCCGTTTTTCTCTATTTCTTACTCCTTTGCTTAATTTTCTTGTTTCCTTTATTTATTATTAAAGCTTTTTTTCTTCCTATTCCTCACCATCTTTCAATTTCTTCTCCTTGTATGTTTCCTTTATTTTCATCTTCTAAATGATCTTATGTTAAACAATTAAGTTGAAATTGCAAAGGAATTAATTAAAATTAATTCAACAAACACATACTGATTTTCTAGAACTGACTGTTCTGCCCTCTGAAACTGTCCAAGGAACTATCATGATGGAGATGAAAATACAGAAAGCTCCACCTTTTAGTGCTTGAAAACAAAGGAAATAGGTCATGTACATGTAACTACACCACAGGGCAAAAGGTGCTATGATAAATACAAAGTGCTGTGGGAAATGAGGGGAAGAAGATTTCTTTTCTAGCTAGGAGAATTGGGGAGGTTTCATGAGTGGCATTTAAACTGGGCTGTGAAAAATGAACATTTCAAGACACGTGAGGCAGGTTTTTATTTGAGTAGTATTCAGCTGGCTGTGTGCATGTGTATGCACAATGTTTTGGCCATCATAAAAACACTCCTATGAGCACTGTGGCGCATGTATCTTTTTGAATTAGTTTTCTACGGATATACACCCAGGAGTGAGGTTGCTGGATCATATGACAACTCTATTTTTAGTTTTCTAAGGAACCTCCACAAAGCTTTCCATAGTGGTTGCACAGTGTATGAGAGTTCCCTTTTCTCCATGCTCCCTCCAGCATTTGTTATTTGTGCAGTCTTTAGTTCTTGATTGTGGGTTCCAGTTCATTTTTGCTCTTCCCCATTTTATATCCATCTTCCTTTCCTCATTGCCTGTCCTGTGGACTTCAAACTACAGCATTAGATGCAAGGACAATAGACTGGTAGAGACTGCTGAATCAGCTTCTGCAGGATCAGTAAGATCAAGTCACCGTCACAAATCTTTTGGTATATTATCTCCTGGTGGTTCTGCTTCTCCATTGGAACCTGAGTAATATGGCCAGTAATCCAAATTTCTTATTTTTCCTATTTTTTTCAGGCAAATTTGGAGCCCAAAGTGACTGAGACCATGGGGGTAGGAAATCATTCAGTGGTGTCTGAGATTGTATTGGTGGGACTCACCAGTTCTTTGGAGATGCAACTTGTCCTCTTTCTAATTTTCTCTGTGTTTTATGTAACAAGTATTTTAGGAAACCTCCTCATTGTTCTCACAGTGACCTCTGACTCCCATTTACACTCCCCTATGTACTTCCTGCTAGCCAACCTCTCCTTTATTGACATGTGGGTTTCCTCCATTACAGCTCCCAAGATGATATCTGATCTTTTCAAAGAGAAAAAAGTAATCTCTTTCCAAGGATGCATTGCTCAGATGTTCTTCGTTCATGTTATTGGAGGAACCGAGATGGTTCTGCTCATTGCCATGGCCTTTGATCGTTATGTCGCTATATGTAGGCCTCTCCATTACCTGCTCATCATGAACTTCAGAACTTGTATTTCACTCTTGGTTGCTGCCTGGACCATTGGGATCATCCACTCTCTCATCCAGATTCTATTCGTTGTAAATCTACCATTCTGTGCCCCAATAAAGTGGACAGTTTTTACTGTGATCTTCCTCGATTTATTAGGCTTGCCTGTGCAGATACTTACAGACTGGAGCTTGTGGTTACTGCCAATAGTGGTTTCATCTCCCTTGGAACATTTTTCATTCTGATTACCTCCTATATCTTCATCTTGGTCACTGTTTGGTAACGTTCCTCAGGTGACTTGTCCAAGGCCCTCTCTACACTATCAGCTCACATCGCAGTGGTGGTCTTATTTTTCGGCCCATGCATTTTTGTTTATTCATGGCCATTTCCCACAGTACCAGTGGATAAATTCCTTGCTATTTTTGATGTAGTTATTACTCCATTTCTGAATCCTGCCATCTACAGTTTGAGGAACAAAGAGATGAAGGTGGCAATGAGGAGGATATTCAGTCAGATGTTGAGTTTCAGGAAGCTGTTTTAAGTGATTTTGATATCAAGAAAGATGAACAACCCTGCCCATGCCACAGATGTGAATCAACGAAACAAAGTACCATGGATGCTTTACTTACTAGTTTAATTACCAATGTCCAGAATTTTCTTAATGTGATTTCTGCCCATAACCAAGAAAGATATGGTATTCTTTCTTGTGCAATGTGACAGAATAACAGTATTAATGCAGGATTATTTCCATATTTTCTTGTGTCTCCTTGATAAAAATGAATTTGGACTGGTCCCTTTTATTTCTTTTCCCTGCTGGATTCTGAGGAGGATCCTCACTTGTCAGATTGAGTTTTGGATTTTGTGATACAGAATCTGAAGAACGGTGCTTTGGAAATATGACAAAATTTGAACTTATTCAGGATAGTTTTTTTTTTTGTTGTTTGAAGTTCAGTAGTGAGATGTGTGTATAGTAAGTAAACTAGTAAGTAAAGCATCCATGGTGTTGTGTTTCAGCTGTAATGTGTGAAAAAACAGATGAAAGGTAAAAAGGGGATTTTAAAGAGCTATTTTTGGCTATCTCTTCCCTTCAATATAATATTGCCCTTTAGTAAAATAAAAGAGTTAAAGTTATTTGAATTATTTTTGAGTTAAAAAAAATCACAATATCAGCCTAAAATCAGATCACTGGGGTATGGCTTCATAAACATTTCAGCTAATGCACACAGTAAGTATGAATTAAGCCTTGTAACTACTACAGTTTTTCCAAAATCTTTGTTCCTGTATCATCTGGGGATTTCAACAATGGAGACCAGGTAATGGGCAAAGACAATGACCCAGCTAGTGCTAATCCTTGCCTTAATTATATTGAAAGTGAAAGTGAAAGAAAGAAAGTGAAGTCGCTCAGTCGTGTCCGGCTCTTTGCGACCCCATGGACTGCAGCCCACCAGGCTCCTCCGTCCATGGGACTCTCCAGGAAAGAATTCTGGACTGGGTTGCTATTTCCTTCTCCAGGGGATCTTCCCAACCCAGGGATCAAACCCAGGTCTCCCACATTGCAGGCAGACACTTTAACCCCTGAGCCACCAGGGAAGCCCCCTAATTATATTGAAGTCACCTATAATTCCTCAGAGTTGTTGTGCTCAGTTGTTTAAGTCGTGTCCAGCTCTTTGCAACCTCATGGACTGTAGCTTTCCAGGTATCTCTGTCCATGAGATTTTCCAGGCAAGGATATTGGTGTGGGTTGCTACTTCTTTCTCCAGGGGATCTTCTCGACCCAGGGATCAAACCCAATTGGCAGGCAGATACTTTACCACTGAGCCACCAGAGGAGGCCTCCTCAGAGTTAGGTAACTCTTCTTTTCAGTGACATGGTTACAAGTGCAGACTCCTAAGCCAGACGGTATGAATTCAAAACTTAGCTTTGTTTTTTCAACAATGCCTGAATTGTTTAACCTCTTTATCCCTAAATTCTGTTATCTGTAAAATGAATAATCTGGAATTTCTATTTGACTGCTATGGACTTACAAAAATAGCAGTTTCTTATGGCTAAAGGTACTTTCATATGTTTCATACTTACAAGGTGACTAAATTAATACTTACAAAGTGCTTAAAGCAACTCCTGGCCTATAGTGTTATATACATGCATATTCAATAAATAAAATAAAACATTAAAACCACTACTCAGTTTTGACAAACTTCTTCCATATTATTACAGATTATTTCTTTCCTCTCTAACTCCATTTTCATCAATCATTGATCAAGAAATTTTTCTTTTTCTAAAAGGAGTATTTTAAATTATTGAATTCCTTGGATAAAGAGACCTCAAAATGCCACAATTCAATTTTCATTCTACACTTTTTCTCTTCAAATTGCATTCTTTTTTAAATTTATTTTTTTAAATTGAAGTATAGTGTCGCTAGTGGTAAAGAATCTACCTGCTAATGCAGGAGATGTGAGAGACACAGGTTTGACCCCTGGGTCATGAAAATCCCCTGGAGTAGGAAATGGCACTCCAGTATTGTTGCCTGGAAAATTCCATGGGCAGAGGAGCCTGGTGAGCTAGAAGTACATGGGGCTGCAAAGAGTCATCCACGACAGAGCACACTGTGCCTACAGTGTAATTATAATGTGTTAGTTACTGCTGTACAGCAAAGTGATTCAGTTATACATGCATATACATTCTTTTTCACATTATTTTCCATTATAGTTTTCACAGGTATTGAATATAGTTCCCTGTGCTATACAGTAAGACCTTGGTGTTTATCCATGCTATGCATACCAGTTTACATCTACTAACCCCAAACTCCCATTCTTGCCCTCTCCCACCTGCTTCCCCTTTGGCAACCCCCAGTCTATTCTCTATGTCCCTGACTTTGTTTCTGTTTCATAGACAGGTTCCTTTTAGACTTCACATATAAGTGATATCATATGGTATTTCTCTTTGTCTTTCTGATTTACTTCACTTAGTGTGATAATCTCTAGTTGCATACATGTTGCTGCAAATGGCACTACTTTGCTATTTTTTTTATGACCGAGTTGTATTCCATTGTATACATGTACCACATTTTTTTTTTTTTAATCCAGGCCTCTGTCTATGGACATTTAGGTTGTTTATCTATCTTGGCTATTGTGAATCAGTCAGTTCAGTTATTCAGTTGTGTCCGACTCTTTGTGACCTATGGACTGCAGCATGCCAGGCTTCCCTGTCCATCAGCAGCTCCTGGAGCTTGCTCAAACTCATGTCCATCTCCTGCTGTTATGAACATAGAAGTGCATACACCCTTTTGAATTATAGTTTTGTCTTCATATATGCCCAGGAGTGGGATTGCTGGATCATAAGATAATTCTATTTTCAGTTTTCTAAGAAAACTCTGTACTATTTTCCACAGTGGCTGCATCAACTTACATTCCCACCAACTGTGTAGGAGGGTTCCCTTTTCTATATACTCTGCCCAGCATTTGTTACATATAGACTTTTTAATGATGGCCATTCTGAGCAACGTGAGGTAGTACCTTATTGTAGTTTTGACTTGCATTTCTCTAATAATTAGTGATGTTGGGATCTTTTCATATGCCTATTGGACATTTTGTGTTTATTCTTTTTTTTAATTTTTATTTTTACTTTATTTTGCTTTACAATACTGTATTGGTTTTGCCATACACTGACATGAATCTGCCATGGGTGTACATGAGTTCCCAATCCTGAATGCCCCTCCCACCTCCCACTCCATATCATCTCTCTGGATCTTCCCCGTGCACCAGCCCCAAGTATCCTGTATCCTGCATCGATCATAGACTGGCGATTCATTTCTTACATGATAGTATACATGTTTCAATGCCATTCTCCCAAATCATCCCACCCTCTCCCTCTCCCACAGAGTCCAAAAGTCCATTCTATACATCTGTGTCTCTTTTGCTGTCTCACAATGAGGGTTATCATTACCATCTTTCTAAATTCCATGTATATGTATTAGTATACTGTATTGGTGTTTTTCTTTCTGGCTTACTTCACTTTGTATAATCGGCTCCAGTTTCATCCACCTCATTAGAACTGATTCAAATGTATTCTTTTTAATGGCTGAGTAATACTCCATTGTGTATATATACCACAGCTTTCTTATCCATTTATCTGCTGATGGACATCTAGGTTGCTTCCATGTCCTGGCTATTATAAACAGTGCTGCGATGAACATTGGGGGTCACATGTCTCTTTCAATTCTGGTTTCCTTGGTGTGTATGCCCAGCAGTGGGATTGCTGGGTCATAAGGCAGTTCTATTTGCAATTTTTTAAGGAATCTCCACACTGTTCTCCGTAGTGGCTGTACTAGTTTGCATTCCCACCAACAGTGTAAGAGGGTTCCCTTTTCTCCACACCCTCTCCAGCATTTATTTCTTGTAGACTTTTGGATTGTAGCCATTCTAACTGGTGTGAAATGGTACCTCATTGTGGTCTTGATTTGCATTTCTCTGTTAATGAGTGATGTTGAGCATCTTTTCATGTGTTTGTTAGCCTTGTGTTTATTCTTTGGAGAAATGTCTCTTTAGGTCTTCTGCTCATTTTGTTTTTTTTGTTTGGGTTAATTTTTTCTTGTTGTCTAGTTGTATGAGCTGTTTGGAAATTAAGCCCTTGTTGGTTGCATTGTTTGCAATTATTTCCTCCCTTTCTGTAGTTTGTCTTTTCTCCCTTTCTGTAGTTTGTCTTTTCATTTGTTTAAGATTTCCTTTGTTGTGCAGAAGCTTGTAAATTTGACGAGGCACCTTTGTTTCAGTTCATTTCAGTTCAATTGCTCTGTTGTGTCCGACTGTTTGTGACCCCATGGACTGTAGCACACCAGGCTTCCCTGTCTATCACCCACTCCCGAAGCTTGCTCAAACTAATATCCACTGAGTCAGTGATGCCACTCAACCAACTAATTCTCTGTCGTCCCCTTCTCTTCCTGCCTTCGATCTTTCCCAGCATCAGGGTCTTTTCCCAATTAGTCAATTCTTCACATCAGATGGCCAGTTTCAGCTTCAGCATTAGTCCTTCCAATGATCATTCAGGACTGATTTCTTTTAGGATTGACTGGTTTGATCTCCTTGCATTCCAAGGGACTCTTAAGAGTCTTCTCCAACACCATAGTTCAAAAGCATCAATTCTTTGGCGCTCAACTTTCTTTATAGTCCAACTCTCACATCAATACATGACTACTGGAGAAACCATAGCTTTGACTAGATGGGTCTTGTTGGCAAAGTAATGTCTCTGCTTTTTAATATGCTGTTTAGGTTGGTCATAGCTTTTCTTCCACTCTTTTAATTTCATGGCTGCAGTCACCATCTGCAGTGATTTTGGAGCCCCCCAAAATTAAGTCTGTCACTGTTTCCCCAACTATTTGCTTATTGGGCATTTGTGGATATTTTTTTGGAGAAATGTCTCTTTAGGTCTTCTGTTCATTTTTTTTGGTTTGAGTTGCTCATTTTTTTCTTGTTGTCTAGTGATGGGACCAGATGCCACAATCTTAGTTTTCTGAGTGTTGAATTTTAAGCCAACTTTTTCACTCTCTTCTTTGTTTATTTTCATTTTTATTTCTATTGTCTTGGGAGACTGACCTAAGAAAACATTGGTATGATATATGTCAGAATATATTTTGCCTATATTTTGCCTATATTCTCTTCTAGGAATTTTATGGTATCATGTCTTATGTTTAAGTTTTTAAGCCATCAATTGCATTCTTATATGCTCTTCAATAATAATGAAGCTTGTCTTTGTTGTCTATGGTTCTTTTTAAGATTTAAAATTCTATAGTTGATGTACAACATATGCTACAATATTATATGTTACATAATATAATGAGATAATTTTAAAAAATTTACTTATTTTTAATTGAAAGATACAATTCACAATTTTTAAAAAAGATTTTTTGATGTGGACCATTTTTAAAGCTTTTATTGAATTTGTTGCAATATTGTGTCTGATTTATGTTTTTTTTTTTTTTTTCCCACAAGGCATGTGGGATCTTAGCTCTGTGACTGGGGATCAAACTTGAAACCCCTGCATTGGAAGGTGAAATCTTAACCCCTGGACCACCAGGACTGTCCTAATTCACAATTTTTAAAGGTTAGCATTTATAGTTATTATAAAATATTGGCTATATTCCCTGTGTTATACAGTATATCCTTGCAGCTTATTTTATACACAATAGTTTGTAACTCTTAATCCCCTTTTCCTATACAGCTTCTTCCCCTTTCCTCTTTTTACTGATAATGGTGTCCAGTATGGTGCTGGGGAAGAGTGAGGGCAATTACTAACAGCCCCAGAAAGAATGAAGTGGCTGGGCCAACGTGGAAATGATGCTCAGTTGTGGATGTGTCTGGTGGTGAAAATAAAGTCTGATACTGCATAGAAACCTGGAATGTTATATCTATGAATCAAAGTACATTGGATGAGGTCAAGCAGGAGATGGCAAGAGTGAACATCGACATCTTAGGAATCAGTGAACTGAAGTGGATGGGAATGTGCAAATTAATTCAGATGACCATTATATCTACTGCTCTGGGGAAGAATCCCTTAGAAGAAATGGGGTAGCCTTCATAGTCAACAAGAGTCTGAAATGCAATACTTGAGTGTAATCTCAAAAACAACAGAATGATCTCGGTTCATTTCCAATGCAAACCATTCAACATCATGGTAATACAAGTCTATGCCCCAACCACTGGTGCTGAAGAAGATGAAGTTGACTGGTTCTATGAAGACCTACAAGGTCTTCCAGAATTAACACACAAGAAAAGACATCCTTTTCATCATAGGGGATCAGAATGCAAAAGTAGGAAGTCAAGAGATACCTGGAGTAACAGGCAAGCTTGGCCTGAGAGTACAAAATGAAGCAGGGCAAAGGCTAACAGAGTTTTTCCAAGAGAATACACTGGTCATAGCAAACACCCTCCTTGAACAACACAAGAGATGACTCTACACATGGACATCACCAGACGGTCAATACTGAAATCAGATTGATTATATTCTTTGCAGCCAAAGATGGAGAAGATCTATAAAGTCAGTGAAAACAAGATCCACACAGTCTGGAGCTGCCTGTGGCTCAGATCATCAGCTCTTATTGCAAAATTCAGACTCAAACTGAAGAAAGTAGGGAAAACCACCAGGCCATTCAGGCTGACTAAATCAAATCCTCATGATTATACAGTGGAGGTAACAAATAGACTCAAGGCATTAGATCTGGTAGACAGAGAGCCTGAAGAACTATAGACAGACAGAGGTTTGTAACATTGTGCAGAGGCAGTAACCAAAACCATCCCATAGGAAAAGAAATGAAAGAAGGCTAAGTAGCTGTCTGAGAAGGCTTTACCTATAGCTGAGAAAAGAGAAGCCAAAAAGCAAGGGAGAAAGGGAAAGATACACACCCAAGTGAATGCAGAGTTTCCAGAGAGTAGCAAGGAGAGATAAGAAGGCCTTCTTAAGTGAACAATGCAAAGAAATAGAGGAAAACAAAAGAATGGGAAAGGCTAGAGATCTCTTCAAGAAAATTGGAGAGATTCAGGGGACATTTCATGCAAGGATGGGCACCAGAAAGGGCAGAAATGTAAGTACCTAAAAGAAGCAGAGAAGCAGGGACTTCCCTGTAGCTCAAATGGTAAAGAATCTGCCTGTGATGCAGGAGACCAGGGTTCGATCCCTGGGTTGGGAAGTTACTTTGGAGAAGGGGATGGCAACCCACTCCAGTATTCTTGCCTGGAGAATTCCATGGACAGAGAAGCCTGGCAAGCTACAGTCCATGGGATCGCAAAGAGTTGGACACGACTGAGGGACTAATGCACAAAAGAAACAGATGAGATTAAGAAGAGATGGCAAGAATAGATAGAAGAACTACACAAAAAGGTCTTAATGACCTGGATAACCATGATAGTGTGGTCACTCACCTAGAGCCAGACATCCTGGAGTTTGAAGTCAGGTGGGCCTTAGGAAGCAATACTACAAGCAATGCTAGGAGAAGTGATGGAATTCCAGCTAAGCTATTTAAATCCTAAAATATGATGCTGTTAAAGCACTGCACTCAATATGTAAGCAAATTTGGAAAACTCAGCAGTAGCCACAGGACTGAAAAAGTCAGTTTTTTTTTTTCATTCTAATCCCAAAGAAGAGCAATGCCAAAGAATGTTCCAACTACCACACAATTGCACTTATATGCTCAAAATCCTTCAATCTAGGCTTCAGCAGGATATGAATCAGGAACTTCCCAATGTACAAGCTGGGTTTAGACAAGTTAGAGGAACCAGAGATCAAATTGCCAACATTCATGGATCACAGAGAAAGCAACAGAATTCCAAAAATGCATCTATTTCTGCTTCATTGACTGTGCTAAAGCCTTTGACTGTGTGGATCAAACAAGCTGGAAAATTCTTAAAGAGATGGGAATACCAGACCACCTTACCTGCCTCCTGAGAAACCTGTATGCAGAGCAAGAAGTAACAGTTAGAACCTTACATGGAACAACTGACTGGTTCAAAATTGGAAAAGCAGTACATCAAGGCTGCATATATTGTCACCCTTCTTATTTAACTTATGTGTGGGGTACATGATGCAAAATCCCAGGCTGGATGACCACAGGCTGGAATCAAGACTCGGGGGAAAAATATCAATAACCTCAGATATGCAGACAGTACCACTCTAATGGCAGAAAGAGACGAGGATCTAAAGAGCCTCTTGATGAGTGTGAGTGTGATGAGTGAAAAAGCTGGCTTGAAACTTCACATTAAAAAACTAAGATCTATTTCCAGTTTTTTAAGGAATCTCCACACTCTTCTCCATAGTGGCTGTACTAGTTTGCATTCCCACCAACAGTGTAAGAGGGTTCCCTTTTCTCCACACCTTCTTCAGCATTTATTGTTTGTAGACATTTGGATCACAGCCATTGTGACTGGCGTGAAATGGTACCTCATTGTGGTTTTAATTTGCATTTTTCTGATAATGAGTGATGTGGAGCATCTTTTCATGTGTTTGTTAGCCATTCGTATGTCTTCTTTGGAGAAATGTTTATTTAGTTCTTTGGCCCATTTTTTGATTGGGTCATTTATTTTTCTGGA
>SJXQ01000902.1:0-128966 GCA_006408695.1 Aepyceros melampus | reverse complement strand
GGGTGGGATGATTTGGGAGAATGGCATTGAAACATACATACTATCATGTAAGAAACGAATTGCCAGTCTAGGTTTGATATAGGATACAGGATGCTTGGGGCTGGTGCACTGGGATGACCCAGAGAGATGATATGGGGAGGGTGGTGGGAGGAGGGTTCAGGATTGGGAACTCATGTACACTCGTGGTGGATTAATGTCAGTGTATGGCAAAACCAATACAGTATTGTAAAGTAAAAAAAATAAAATAAAATAAAAAATCTAAGATCATGGCATCTGGTCCCATCATCACTCATGGCAATGCTACGCTAAGTCACTTCAGTCGTGTCCAACTCTGTGCGACCCCACAGACGGCAGCCCACCAGGCTCCCCCGTCCCTGGGATTCTCCAGGCAAGAACACTGGAGTGGGTTGCCATTTGCTTCTCCAATGCATGAGAGTGAAAAGTGAAAGCGAAGTCACTCAGTCATGTCCGACTTAGTGACCCCATGGACCTCAGCCTACCAGGCTCCTCCATCCATGGGATTTTCCAGGCAAGAGTACTGGAGTGGGTGCCATTGCCTTCTCCACTCATGGCAATAGAAGGGGAAAAATTGGAAACTGTGACAGACTTTATTTTCTTGAGATCTGAAATCACTGTGGGTGGTAACTACAGCCATGAATTTAAAACATGCTTGCTCCTTGGAAGGAAAGCTGTGACAAACCTAGACAGTGTATTAAAAAGAAGAAACATCACTTTGCCTACAAAGGTCCATACAGTCAAAGCCATGGTTTTTCCAGTAGTCATGTACAGACGCAAGAGCTGGACCACAAAGAATGCTGAGCACTGAAGAACTGATGCTTTTGAATTGTGCTGAAGAAGACTCTTCAGAATGCCTTGGACTACAAGAAGATCAAACCAGTCAATCCTAAAAGAAATCAACCTTTAATTTCTTTGGAAGGACAGATGCTGAAGCTCCAATACTTTGGCCACCTGATGCAAAGAGCTGATTGTTTGGGAAAGACCCTGATGCTGGGAAAGACTGAAGGCAAAGAAGAGGGCAGCAGAGGATGACACAGTTAGTGAAGCTCCAGTACTTTGGCCACCTCATGTGAAGAGTTGACTCATTGGAAAAGACCCTGATGCTGGAGGGATTGGGGGCAGGAGGAGAAGGGGACGACCGAGGATGAGATGGCTGGATGGCATCACAGACTCAATGGACGTGAGTCTGAGTGAACTCCGGGAGTTGGTGATGGACAGGGAGGCCTTGCGTGCTGCGATTCATGGGGTCGCAAAGAGTCAGACACTACTGAGCGACTGAATGGAATGGAACCAACTCAATGGCTATAAATCTGAGCAAACTCTGGGAGATAGTGAAGGACAGGGAAGCCTGGCGAGCTGCAGTTCATGGGGTTGCAAAGGGTCAGATAAGACTTAGTGACTGAACGGCAACCACTGAGAGCAATTTCAAGGACTATATTGTTTTCACATTATTAAAAAAAAATCACATCACTCAGTATCATTAATGATTAGAGAAATGCTCATCAAAGCGCCCTCTAAGAGGCACCCCTGGAAGCAGTCATCCAGAAGTAAACCCACAGAAAATACCAAAGAAGGCATGAATAAAAGAGAGCAATACTATGCTCTTGGTGGCAATATAATCTGCTAACAGCTACCTGGAGAACTATAGGGAAGTTCCTCTGAAAACGAGAAATAGAAGCACCGCAAATCCCTCTGTCTCACACTTGGGTGTGCACATATTCAGAGAATAAACACCTATTGAAAACACACGTACACCACAAAACTCAGCAGTTTACAATATCCAAGGCATGGGAAAACCCAAATAGCCCTCCATAGATGAACAGATAAGACAAGCTGCATATTCTCAGTGGACTATGACTCGACCAGAAACCAGAAGAAAATGACGTTATTTTCAGCACTGTGGATGGACAGAGAGATGATCACAGTAAACCCAGGTATTCAGAGAGAGGAAGACAAATATCGTGTTATCACCTATCGATGGAAAGGGAAAAACCATACAAAGGAAGTGATGTGTCCAACAAAATGCCTCACAGACTCAGAAAAGTAACTTCCTTACCAAAACCGGCAGTTTGGGGTGGGCGGCGAGGAGAAGAAAATCAGAGATTAGGATTAACACAAGACTGCTTCTTCTTAAAACAGATAAAACAAAGACCGTCCTAAGAGCACAGAGGACTACTGCACAATGGCAACAGGAATCAAACAAAATGGTGAGGGTGTACTATGAGTAAATCAAAGTGCTACGGAATTGAAACACAAAATCGTATATCACTTATACTGCGCTGCTGCTGCTGCTGCTGCTAAATCGCTTCAGTCGTGTCCGACTCTGTGCAACTCCATAGACGGCAGCCCACCAGGCTCCCCGATCCCTGGGATTCTCCAAGCAAGAACACTGAAGTGGGTTGCCATTTCCTTCTCCAATGCATGAAAGTGAAAAGTGAAAGTGAAGTCCCTCAGTCGTGTCTGACTCTTAGCGACCCCATGGACTGCAGCCCACTAGGCTCCTCGCTAGAGAAATTAAAATTATATGAAAAAAGAAAAAGAAATAGAGAAAGAATGAAATGACTACTCTGATCTCATCAGGCATCGGCAACTTAGGCTGGTGGCTCGTTTCTTGAGCTTATACAGGCTTGGTCCCAAGGTTTATAACCTTGCTGAGGAGGTCCCAAAAGTTTATATGGTTACTGAGGTACCTAAGGATAATATTCCAGCTGATGAACTCCTTTGCAGAATTTGAGAGCTTGGTCCCCTTAGCTGTGATCACAATTCCCAGATCCAGGTTGGCCCTCTCACAGTTTACCCAAGCCTAGTGCATCCGAAGGTTGGTAGACCTGCTGGGCAGACGGGGCTTTGCAAAGTCACCTCGTCTCCTCACCTCCTAGTGTTGGGGCACCCACTGCCAGCCTGCTTCCTTCAACTCACCTATGAACACCAGCACCCTCAACATGGCATTTTTGTACCGCTTGGGATTTCTCTGGGTTGGGGTGAGAAATAATTGGGAAGAGCTGAGATCTGAGCCCTAGGTGTTTGTTCAGTTTTTTCCACTCAAATTTTACCCCTAGAAACAGGGATTTCTCTAAGGCTCCAGTTACCCGAGTTTCCACAGTAGGGCATGAAGAGGTGCTGCCCCCTTGTGGCCATTTTTCCTAACGCTTTAAACCTGTGCATCTGGGCACTTCGTATTCACAAGGCCTCTGGGACTGTAAATGACCCATTTTCTCATGAGATTCCCTGTGGTAGATAGCAGAAAAGGAATGCAAAATAGGGCCGATTCTCCAGAAGCCAATTGCAAAGCCTAAATTCACCTCAAATTCTTAAAAATCACATGAAAAATGCTCAGCATCGTTCTTGATTAGAGAAATGTTAATTAAAAAGATTTCTAAGTGGTACCCCTGGCACCAGTCATCCAAAAGTCTACCCACAAGAAACACCAAAGTAGGCGTTCAATAAACAGAATCTTACTATGCTCCTGGTGGCAATGTAAACTGCTAAAAACCACTATGGAGAGCAGCAGGGAAGTTCTTTTCCAAAAAAAAAAAAAGAACCAAAACGTGACCTGGCAACTCCAACCCTGAGTGGGCATATATTCAGAGAAAAAAACCCTTCGAAAACACATGTACTCCCCAAGGCTCATAGGGACGATACTTACGATAGCCAAGACATCAGAAAAACTTAATTATCTATCCACAGAAGAAAAGATAAAAAGATATGCTATATACACTCAGTGGAATATGACTTAGCCAGAAAACAGATGAAAATGATGTCATTTGCAGCCCTATGTCAGAACAGGGAGCTGGCCATATAAAATCCAGGTAGACAGACAGAGAGACATATATCACCTATACGTGAAAACCTCATACAAAGAAACTGAGGTACCTTACCAAAAAAGAGTCACAGAAAAGAAACTTAGTTACAAAAGAGGGGATTCTGGGATAAGAAGAAATTAGGAGGTTAGGGTTAACACAGAATCACTTGATTTCACAGACTAGATATCAGTGAGGAAGCACGGGGCACTCTGCGGCACCCTCTGTAACCACTCACACGGGAGTAGAATCAGAAGAAGCAAAATGGTCCAGATTCAGGTGCGAGTGGATCAGGTTGTATAGAGCTCAGAGAACACAAAACTGTGTATCAACTATATATCACTAGAAAAATTAAAATTATTTGCAAAAAGAAGAAAGAAATAGAGAAAGGGAGAAAGAAATGCCTACTCTGTTCATAACAAACCTCCATGATTTCGGCTACTGGCACACTTCTGACGCCTAAACAGGTTTTTGAGCCCCCAGGCTGGCCTCTGCTGGGGCTGAGGGGGCTGAGGCCTACATGCCAGCTGCTGAGTCCCTATTCCCAAGTTCAGAGTCTGGTCCTTTCTGATTAGGCCCATAGTCCCCAGATCCAGGCTGGTCCTCTTACCACTCAGCCAAGCCCAGGGTATCCAGAGGATGATGGACCTGCTGGGCAGATGGGGCTTTGCAAAGTCACCTGGTCTCTTCGGCAACTGATGTTGAGTTTCCCCCTGCTAGCCTCCTTCTTTAGGTCAATTCACCTACGTACGCCAGCACCCTCAGCACAGCACTCTGGAAGGGCAGGGGATTTCTTTAGGGTTGAGGGTAAAGGATAAGGGGAAAGAGATAATGAGATGAAAACCTATGGGTGTTTGTTCAGTTATTTCCACTCTAATTTACCTCCTAGAAACATCACTTTAAAGCCCTGCTTGGAAATGGCAGCCCACTCCAGTACTCTTGCCTGGAAAATCCCATGGACGGAGGAGCCTGGTAGGCTACAGTCAATGGGGTCGCAAAGAGTCTGACCCGACTGAGCGACTTCACTTTCTTTTTCTTTGGCCGAGTTACGAGTATTTCATGAATAAGTGCTGCCGCCTTGTGGCCATTCCTCCTAACAACAACTTTAAAACCAGTGCTTCTGGGCACTTAATAATCACAAGGAATTCGAGGCTATAAATGATGCTTTCTCTCAAAAAATTCCTTTTGGTAGGTAATCAAAAACAAATTCATAATGGGGCCGACTCTCCAGACGCAAATTTCAAGAGCTAAATTGTTCTCACATTCTTAAAATCATCACATCATTCAGCATCATTAATGATTATAGAAATGCTAACAAAAGCAGAAAAACATCTGCTTCACTGACCACACTAAAGCCTTTGACTGTGTGGATCACAACAAACTGTGGGAAATTTTAGAGAGATGGGAATACCAGGCCACCTGACCTGCCTCCTGAGAAACCTGTATGCAGGTCAAGAAGCAACAGTTAGAACTGGACGTGAACAATGGACTGGTTCAAAATTGAGAAAGGAGTACATCAAGGCTGCGTATTGTCACCCTGCTTATTTAATTTATATGCAGAGTACATCATATATCAGGGGCTTCCCTGAGAGCTCAGTTAGTAAAGAATCCACCTGCAATGCAGGAGACCCCGGTTCAATTCCTGGGTCAGGAAGATCCCCTGGAAAAGGGATAGGCTACCCTCTCCAATATTCTTGGGCTTCCCTTGTGGCTCAGCTGATAAAGAATCTGCCTGCAATGTAGGAGACCTGGGCTAGATCCTCGGGTTGGGAAGATCCCCCTGGAGAAGGGAAAGGCTACCCACTGCAGTATTCTGATCTGGAGAGTTCCATAGACTTTATAGTCCATGGAGTCACAAAGAGTCAGACATGACTGAGCGACTTTCACTTTTCACTTTCAGAGTACATCATGCCAAATGCTGGGCTGGATGAATCACAAGCTGGAATCAAGATTGACAGGAAAAATATCAATAACCTCAGATATGCAGATGACACCACTCCAGTGGCAGAAAGCTAAGAGGAACTAAAGAGTCTGTTGATAAAGGTGAAAGAGGAGAGTGAAAAAGCTGGCTTAAAACTCAACATTCAAAAAACTAAGATCATGATGGCATCTGGTCCAATCACTTCATGGCAAATAGATGGGTAAACAATGGAAACAGTGAAAGACTATTTTCTTGGGCTCCAAAATCACTGCAGACAGTGACTGCAGACTGGAAATTAAGACACTTGATCCTTGGAAGAAAATCTATGGCAAACGTGGACAGTGTATTAAAAAGCAGAGACATCACTTTGCCTACAAAGGACTGTCTAGTCAAAGCTTTGGTTTTTCCAAAAGTCATGTACAGATGTGAGAGTTGGACCATAAGGAAAACTGAGCACTGAAGAATTGATGCTTTCAAAGTGTGGTGCTGGAGAAACTCTTGAGAGTTCCTTGGACTGCAAGGAGATCAAACTAGTCAATCCTACAGGAAATCAACCCTGAATATTTACTGGAAGGACTGATGATGAAGTTGAGTCTTCAGTACTTTGGCCAGCTGATGCAAAGAGCCAACTCATTGGAAAGACACTGATTCTGGGAAAGATTGAGGGCAGGAGGAGAAGGGAGCAACAGAGGATGAGATGGTTGGATGGCATCATCAACTCAATAGATATGAGTGTGAGCAAACTCTGGGAGATAGTGAAGGACAGGGAAGCCTGGCGTGCTGTAGTCCATGGGGTCACAAAGAGTCAGACACTGCTAAGCAACTGAACAATGAGAATAAACTTTAAGCTGCCTCCCCTGGCACCAGTCAACTGAAAGTCAGCCACAGCAGACACCCCAGGGTGCATGCAGAAGAGAGAGCCCCACTGCGGTCTTGGTGGCAATGTTATTTGCTATCAGCCACTGTGGGGAAGAGTGGGGCAATCCTTCCAAAGAGAAAATTAGAAACCACCACCGCATTCTAGTTCCCTCAAATCCCACTCTTGGGTAGGCGCATATTTGGAGAATAAAACTCCTTTAAAAATATAACACTACTGTAGCGGATGGTGGGGCAGTGTTTACAATATCCAAGGCAAGGACAAAATAAAAATACCCATCCACAGATGAAAGGATAAAACCATGTGCTACATATACTCAGCAGACTGTGACTCAGCACACACCAGAAGAAAACGATGTCATTTGCAGTGCCGTCGGTGGACAGGGAGACAACCACACCAAATCCAGGCAGTCAGACTGGGAAAGACAGACATCACAGGTTGTCACCTATCTGTGGAATAAAAACTCTCATAAAAGTGAGTTATGCGCCAAACAGAATTAGACGCAGAGACGTGGAACAGAAGCTTAGGAACCAGAAAGGGAATGCAGGGTTGGGGAAAGGAGAAATTAGGAGGCTAGGGTTAACACAAACTACTACTTTCATAAAACAGGTAATCAGCGAGGACCCTCTGGACACCACATTAACTCCACTGCAGAGTCTGTAAAAACCTACGGGGGAACATAATCTGAAGAATCAAAATGGTACAGGCATATGTATGGGTGAATCAATTGCTATAGAACTCAAACACAAACTTGGATATATGCACTAGAGAAATTAAAATCATATGAAAAAAAGAAAGAAAAGAGGTAATGACCACTCTATTCCCAACAGGCCTTGGTGACTTAGGCTGGTGGCCAATTTCTGGAACCTAAACAGGCTTGGTCCCATGCTGGTCTGTGCTGGGGCTGAGACGGCTGAGGACTATATTCCAGCTGATGAGTTCTGTTTTGGAAGTATATTGCCCAGTCCCCACTAGGTGGGACCTCAATCCCCAGATGCAGGCTGGCCCTCTTACAGCTTACCAAAGCCCAGTGCTTCCAAAGGATGGCATACCTGCTGGGCAGGGTGAGCGTTGAAAAGAACACCTGATGTTGGGGCTCTTGGTATTGGGGTACCCACTGCCATCCTCCTTCATACAACAGCACCCTGTACATAGCACTTATGCAGGGCTTGGGATTTCTATGGGATTTTGGTAAAAAAAAAATTAAAATTAAGAAAAATAAGGAGGAAGAGCTAATGAGATACAAGCCCTTGGGTGTTTGCTCAGGTTCTTTTCTCTCAACTATACCACCCAGAATCAGGACTTTCTCTAAGGCTCTGGTTGCCTGAGTTACCGCAGTGAGGCATGAAGGAGTGCTGCCGCCTTGTGGCCATTTCTTATAACAACAACTTTAACACGGGGACATCTGGGCACTTAATATTCACGAGGCCTCTGGGGCTGTAAATGGCCCGTCCTCTCACGAATTCCCTGTGATCAGTTCAGTTCAGTTCAGTCGCTCAGTCGTGTCCGACTCTTTGCGACCCCATGAATCGCAGCACGCAAGGCCTCCCTGTCCATCACCAACTCCCGGAGTTCACTCAGACTCACATCCATTGAGTCCGTGATGCCATCCAGCCATCTCATCCTCGGTCGTCCCCTTCTCCTCCTGCCCCAAATCCCTCCAGCATCAGGGTCTTTTCCAATGAGTCAACTCTTCGCATGAGGTGGCCAAAGTACTGGAGTTTCAGCTTTAGCATCATTCCTTCCAAAGAAATCCCAGGCTGATCTTCTTCAGAATGCACTAGTTAGATCTCCTTGCAGTCCAAGAGATTCTCAAGAGTCTTCTCCAATACCACAGTTCAAAAGCATCAATTCTTTGGCTCTCAGCCTTCTTCACAGTCCAACTCTCACATCCATACATGACCACAGGAAAAACCATAGCCTTGATTAGACGGACCTTAGTCAGCAAAGTAATGTCTCTGCTTTTGAATGATACTATCTAGGTTGGTCATAACTTTTCTTCCAAGGAGTAAGCATCTTTTAATTTCATGGCTGCAGTCACCATCTGCAGTGATTTTGGAGCCCAAAAAAATAAAGTCTGACACTGTTTCTACTGTTTCCCCATCTATTTCCCATGAAGTGATGGGACCAGATGCCATGACCTTCGTTTTCTGAATGTTAAGCTTTAAGCCAACTTTTTCACTCTCCTCTTTCACTTTCATCAAGAGGCTTTTTAGCTCCTCTTCACTTTCTGCCATAAGGGTGGTGTCATCTGCATATCTGAGGCTATTGATATTTCTCCCAGTAATCGTGATTCCAGCTTGTGTTTCTTCCAGTCCAGCGTTTCTCATGATGTACTCTGCATATAAGTTAAATAAGCAGGGTGACAATATACAGCCTTGACGTACTCCTTTTCCTATAGGTAACTGAAAAGGAATTCAAAGTAGGGCCGATTCTCCAGAAGCCAATTTCAAGGCCTAAATTCACCTCATGTTCTTAAAAATCACTTGAAAAATGCTCAGCATTGGTATTAATTAAAGAAATGTTAATTAAAATGATTTCTAAGTGATACCCCTGGCACCAGTCATACAAAAGCCTACCCACAAGAAACACCGAAGTAGGCATTCAATAAACAGAATCTTGGCAATGACAACCCACTCCAGTACTCTTGCCTGGAAAATCCCATGGATGGAGGAGCCTGGTAGCTACAGTCCATGGGGTCACAAAGAGTCAGACACAACTGAGTGACTTCACTTTCACTTTTCACTCTCATGCATTGGAGAAGGAAATGGCAACCCACTCCAGTGTTCCTGCCTGGAGAATCTCAAGGACGGGGGAGCCTGGTGGGCTGCCATCTATAGGGTTGCACAGAGTTGGACACGACTGAAGCGACTTAACAGCAGCAGCAGAATCAAAACCTATATTTGGTTTCAATGGAGAAAAGGTTGCAAGCCCATTGGCCCTGTTCTCCCTAGAGAATGTGTCAATATTATTATAATAAACATTTCTCACAACATCTTATTTTTAGGATCGTTTCATAATCCTTACATGCCAGAATTATTATAGTGTCATCACTGAATCACTGCTTCTCATAATCTCTTTTCTATGAAGCTGAGCATCCTTCCCACAATTTTATATGATTAACTTCTACATCTTACAAAAAAAAAATTTACCACTAATATTAGCCCTGTGTACATGAGAGGTTTCACTGCCTGTCATCATACCACACATCCCACCAAAACAATACGTATGACAAGTGAGTAACTATGATAGAGTAAATAATAGAGGTTTAAACCCTCTTATTCCTAGAATTTTTACCACATGCTTCAGTAAGGCCCGATAAATAAGCTGTCAGACCCATCTTCCCAAGATATTGTTTTATATCCTTCCTGAACTAACAAACCCTATTGTTTTTACTCTCATTCTACTGACCATTGTCTCGGGAACCATAATTGTAGTAACACTCTCACACTGGTTAATATTATCCCCATTCTAATGAAAACATTGAACTCATAAGCTGTAGAGGCATGCTACAGATATTTTCTAAAACAATCCATCACATCAATACTACTTGTAATGACTAGTAATCTAACAGACTCTGGGTAATGAACACAATGAATTACGAAAATCTTTAATACATCATAATAAGAGCCGTTTTCACAAAATCAGGACTTTCCCCATTTCACTTCTGAGTGCCTGAAGTAACACAAGGTATTCCATGAACAGAGGCCTCATGCTGTTAACGGGACAAAATTGCCCCCTTTCAAGTTTTATGCCATCCACAGCCTAAACGTACCACTTTTTAATCACTTTATTTATGTATTTACTTTCGGCTGTGCCGGGCCTTCCTCGCTGCGCGGGCTCTCCTCCAGCTGCAGAGGAAGCGGGCCGCGCTCCAGCTGCGGCGTGCAGGCTTGTCTTGCTGCAGACCGCCAGCTCCAGGGCTTCCGTGGTTGCAGCTTCCGGGTTCTAGAGCGCAGGCCGGATAGTCGTGGCGCGTGGGCTGAGCTGCTCCACAGCATGTGGGATCTTCCCGGATCAGGGATCAAGCCTGCGTTCTCAGGTGGATTCTTTACCGCTGAGCTACCAGGGAAGCCCTTAAACACAGTATTAATCATAGCAACACGGTGACTCATAACTGGAGGCTGCCCGGGACTCTGACAAATGCAACTAAAAAATTAGAGCCTGCTCGTCAATTGCCCGTAAAGGATGAATAACAGCTGATATAATGTGTAACCCAACCATAACAATCCCAAACGTGCTATTTTATATTATAATGCTGTCTTCTTACTATCCATGCCCAACTCATGCACCACAACAGAATCACTGTAACACACGTGAAATAAAACATCTCCCATCACAACACTTATCCTCACCATTATAGCATCATTAGGAGGTCTCCCACAACAGTTTTTACCCAAATGAATAATTATCTAAGAAATAACAAAAATGATAACATCTTTCTACCAACACTAACAGCCATCAAAATAGTACTCAGCACATACTTCTTCTGTGGCTAACATACTTTACTTCACTAACTATATTCCTTTAATAAAAATACAAAAATAACAAAATAATTTCAAATATACCAAGCAAATAACTTTTCTATCACTGCTAATCATAATATCCACACTATTAGTGCCCTTGACATCCATTCTATCTATGCTGGATTAGAAATTTAGATTAATTTAGACCAAGAGCTTTCAAAAACTCTAAGCAAGTATGATTTACTTAATTCCTGAAAATAAGATGGCAAGATTCAATCCTACATCATTTGAATAGCAATGAGACATTTTAATTAAGCTAAATTATTACTAGATTGGTGGGCTCCCACCCCAGGAAGTTAATGGGTAAATACCCTATTCAACTAACTGGGTTCAATCTGCTCCCGTCTTCAAGGGAAAAAGGGAAGAAAAGATCAGGCAGAAGTGAAGCCCCTTATGTGAATTTACAGTTCAATTTGTTGACTCATCACAGAGTTTGGCAAAGAGGCTCAATCTCTTTCTTAGATTTATAGTCTCATGTTGGCCCAGTCACTTTGTCTTTGTTCACAAACTGCTGATCATTTTTAACAAATCACAAACGTATCAACACTTTGCATTTACTATTCAGTTCTTGAACTAGAATATTAGGCAACACTGTAAGTCTGTTAATCCTTGCAGAGTTCTGCTAACCTGGAGCACTACTTGGAGATGACCAAATCTGTAACACAGTCATAACAACCCTGCATTTGTAATAATTTTCTTTAGAGTTGTATCCATTACGGTTGGAGAGTTCAGAAACTCACTTGTCCCACTAAGAACTGGGGCACCTGATATACCATTTCCCCCGAATAAATCATATAAACTTTTGGCTTCTCCTGCCGTTCTTACTCCTCGTGTATCGTCAGTGCTAGAAGCTGGTACATTTACCAGTAGAACCATAGTCTCAGCTGCTCTAGCTGGGAATCTGGCCCTGTGGGAGCCTCTGCTGACCTAACCATTTTCTCCTCACATTTAGCAGGTGCTTCTTCTATTCTTGGTGCTATTAATTTTAACACTACAGTCTTTAATATAAAACCAGCAAACTTATCCCAATGCCAAACACCATTACTTGTCTGCTCTGTCCCAGTTAGAGCTGTATTACTGCTGTTACCACTCTCAGTCTCAGCAGCCAGAATTACCATACTTTTAACAGAAACCTAAGCACTACTTTCTTTGGCCCTGCAGGAGGAAACCCAGTCCTACACCAACACTTATTCTGATTCTTTGGTCGCCCAGAAGTCTGTCTTATAGCCTTACCCAGGTTTTGGAATAATCTCATCTATCATTACATACTGCATGCATGCCACGTTGCTTCGGTCCTGTCCGACTGTTTGTGACCCTAAGGACTGCAGCCCACCAGGCTCCTCCGTCCAGGGAATTTTCCAGGCAAGAATACTGGAGTGGGTTGCCTTTTCCTGTTCCAGCGGATCTTCCTGACCCAGGGGTTGAACCCCCATCTCTTATGTCTCCTGCATTGGTAGGCGCCAATGGGAAGCCCCACTGGTGCCACCTAGGAAGCCCATCATTACATACTACATAGCACAAAAAGAACCTTTTAAACGAATGGGAGCAATATGAGTCGCATCTGTCGGCTTTTCAGAATTTATGTCGTGGGCCCATCATACGTTTACGGTATGGATTGATGTCCACTCATGAGCACACTTTACATCAGCTAGTGAGATTATTTACATACCTACAGGAATAAAAGTGTTTGCATTTATTTTTGATTAGCAACTCTTCACGGAGACATATTACATGATCTCCCACCATATTATGAGCTTTAAGCCTTATTTTTCTCTTTACAGTAGGTGGTTTGACAGGAATCATCTTGGCCAATTCACCCCTGAACATTGTCCTCCACGATACAGACTATGTTGTCACACAGTCTATTATGTAATGTCAGTGGAGAGTCTTCACTATTATAGGAGTGATGAGATTAAGAGGAGATAACAGACCACAGGTTCATCCAGGCAACACCCTCCATTCAGAGGTCGGCAGTCTCGGAAGGGACCAGACACACTGTGGACAAAAAGTAAGATGCGGGGTCCCCCTGCCCGTGACCCTGACCTGTGCAGAAGAGGTGAGACCACGCAGTCCCCAGATCCTGCACCTGGGGTCACACGTCCCTTTGGTTAGGACACTATGGCCGTCAGTGTAGGCCCCCGATGTGGGAACAAGCCAGGTCACTGGGACCTCCCAGGACTGTAGAAAGAAGTACAGGGTCTGTCTCCTCCACCAACACTGGTCCCAGAGAAGTCAGTCTGCTTCTTTTACACTTTGGTTCTGCTATTTTGTTTTGAAAGATTTCATGCTAAAGTAGACCACAGTACCTTGGTTCTGGCAGGCTTGGGCCCTTTCCTATCTCACTGAGATGTTGACAAAACTTGTGGGACAGCAGGGCTGAAGGAGGAGTAACAGGTCTGAAGCTGCCTGGATAAGAATGGTCGACTGGAAGGCGGGCACAGCAACAACCTCACCTGCTGCCCATCAGCCTTAAGCTCAGATCCACGTGACCAGCAATTGATTCACCAGGTAAACCTGCCTCCGGGCTTGCCCTGTGCCTGTTGGTGAACTGGAATACTACCGGGGAGCCCATCTGAGGGGTCTCCCCCAGCCCCAGGGAATATGAACCTCCCAGGGGGTAAGAACTAAGGCCCCTACCACAGCACTGATCCTGGGAGGGCCATGTTACCACACTCAGAGGGGAGCTTGTCTGTTACTCAGACAAGCCCACCTCAGCTCCAGACCCCAGACATCTGAGCACTGGCATTTAGACCAAAGCACAGAGCTTCCCACTACTGAGGGCAGGTTGGGTCTCCACATCCCCCATGAAGCTCTCAAGACTGAGGCTAGGTCAGGTGTCTACCCAGATCTCCACATCCCCGTTCCTATAAAACTGCCCATCATATCCTCCAAGGTTGAGGACATACAGTTTTAGAGGGGCCGGAACCCACTGTGTCCCCATTGGCCTAGCAATAAAGCTGTTCTTTTCTGCTT
This sequence comes from Aepyceros melampus, assembly GCA_006408695.1. Classification (NCBI taxonomy): domain Eukaryota; kingdom Metazoa; phylum Chordata; class Mammalia; order Artiodactyla; family Bovidae; genus Aepyceros; species Aepyceros melampus. Next base: position 114,851 of record SJXQ01000902.1, on the reverse strand, counting down.
CTTCCTAAACTGTTGTCTCTCAGATTCAACTCAGCATCAGTGCACAGAGGCTGGGCTTTTGGCATCAGGCCCTTGAGGACTTATCTAAAAATACAGGGCATGCCTTACAAGGACTCTATACATCTCTGGAATCACTATAGGTGTTGTTCTCAACTATCTATAGATAGATATCTATAACCTGGAGCACTACTTGGAGATGACCAAGTCTGTAACACAGTCATAACAACCCTGCATTTGTAATAATTTTATTTAGAGTTGTACCCATTACAATTGGAGAGTTCAGAAACTCACTTGCCCACTAAGAACTGGGGCACCTGATATACCATTTCCCCCGAATAAATAATATAAACTTTTGGCTTCTCCCGCCATTCTTACTCCTCGTGTATCATCAGTGCTAGAAGCTGGGACATTTACCAGTAGAACCATAGATGGTCGAGGAGATAGTCCTCGACTATCCCCTGGCCAAGCAAAGGGGAGTCTGTTGAGTTATGAGTAAAACCTGCTGCAGGTTATGTTAGTAACTCTGGTCAGATTGAGGTAAACATAAAAGAGCTTTGTGAGCCAGCTCAAAGGCTGCAGAAATAGAACATACAAGGTCCAGATCAAACTCCACCTGGAATACGGTCAGACAGAGCCTCTCTGGTTTAACCTAGTGTCTTCCATTTTTTGGCCCACTAACTGCTGTCCTGCTGCTCATCTCTGGACCTTGCCTCCCTAACTGCCTTATCAACTTTGTTAGTAAACTGACTGAAGCCAAATTTCACATGATTCTAACACAAGGGTATGAGCAACTGAGGCGGTTGCCTGGTGACGATCAGATATATTTTAGACTCAGCAAGGAATAGTTCTGCTCCTCCAATCCGGGGGGGAAACCATACCTCTGTCCAGCAGGAAGCAGCTTCAGAAGGCAGAAAGGGGGAATTTTGTTACCTGAGGTATGTCAGATCTTTGCTCAAAACCCACCAGTTCCCGCTTGAAAGGGAATTAACATGTATGTTTAAGTCAAGGTATTAAAATAACTTGGGAAAATGACGAGCCTATTTGGACAGAGCAGTGGCCCCTTACGAAAGAAAAATCACAGGCTGCTAAAGAACTTATAGACACACAATTAGAATTGAAACATGTTGAGGAATCTTGATCTCCTTGGAACTGTCCTATTTTTGCTATAAAAAAGAAATCTAACAAATGGCGCCTCTTAACAGACCTTAGAAAAGTTAATGCATCTATGAAACCTATGGGTATGTTACAACCAGGAATCCCATCGCCTACCACTACTCCTCAAAACTGGCGCATTATTATTATTGATTTACAAGATTCTTTTTTAATATACCTTTACACCGTTAGCCCGAGAGAGATTTGCTTTCTCTCTCCCTTTTTCTAATCACATCGGGCCTCATAAGCAATATCAATGGGCTGTGCTGCCTCAAGGAATGATGAATTCTCCCACCATGTGTCAGTACTACGTGGCTAAAGCCCTTGAGCCTGTGAACAAACAATTTCCTGGCTTTCTTGTTATTCATTATATGGATGATATATTGTTTTCTGCTCCATCTGTTTTAGAAACTCAACACATGTTTGATATAGCTCAACAATGCTTAAACAACTCTGGGTTACTCATTGCCCCTGAAAAACTTCAAACCTCTACACCTTACCATTACTTAGGATTTGTTGTTAATAGACAACGTATTACTCCCCAACTAACACAGATTCGTACTGAAGAATTATCAACTTTAAATGATTTTCAAAAACTCTTAGGTGATATAAATTGGATTATACCCTTTCTCCACCAGAGGCTTGGGTCCCCGTGTCTGTCTGTCTGTCTGTCTGTCTCTCTCTCTCATCCACAGTGCAGACAAATTTGCAAAGTACGTGGGAGAACTTGGTTTCTACACAACCCACTTGAGATTCACAGTGGGCAGCTTAAGAGCAAATCCAAATTAAACCTCCAGGCTTAATTCTCAGAGAATAAAGACTTGCCCCCTTCCCTTTTCTTAGAACATTTACTTTAGAATATGAGGGAATTCCTTCTCTGTCTCTTTGAAGTCCATCTTTTAAAGGAGGATGTGTCTCTGACATTATCACATCTCAGAATGTTTCCAATGTTTCCAGCAGCACTAGGAATGTCTCTGAAATATGATGGAGGGAAGAAAAAAAAAAAAACCTTGCAGCTCCTGAGAGAAGAACCTGACTCCAGTGGGCCTGGCTCCAAACACAAACTGACTCCATTATGAAGAAATCAGTGGTTTTCATCTGGGAACATGGACGGAGCAGGCGCTGTCTGCTCAGCTGCACAAAGGGTAAGACTGCCTCTCAGGAGGGTTTGCCCCGATGCCGCCTGAGGTGCGTGCCTGCTGCGGCTTCGTGCTGGTTCCAGAATAAATGATGTGTTCTCGCCTATGTTTGTGTAATATCCCCACCCCCATCACAGATCAGAGTCTGAGTGTCCGCTCCTCCCATCACAGACCAAAGTATGAATGTCACCTTCCTCCTGCCACATGCAGAACCCAAGGTACAGAGTGTCCCCTGCCTCCTGTCATGGCCTTTTGACAACACTGAAGGACCTGAAGGTCCAGGAATCCCCTCACTCCACGTTCAGAAACAGCTTCCCATAATGACCTTTCCCCACAAATACCCAGCTGAGACTCAGGACCCCCTTTCCTGACTGAGTCACACAAACCCTGTCCCTCCCCAGGCCCGTCAGCCAGAGCGGACCCACTCATTGCCAGGATCAGCCAGAACCAGGGCTGGCTACCCATGCAGTTCCTCCCGAACTGCAGCCGCTGCTGTGATGGGGCCTCTGATCCACGTGCTGTCAGGCCACAGTTCATCCAACCCCAGGTCTTTATACTTGTGTTTGCTCCTGTCCAGGGAGAAACCTCCTCTGCCCCAACTATCCAGATGCTTGCAGACCTTGTCAGGAGTTATCTTTATTGTTATAGTCCCCTCTCTACAACAAGAGTCCTTCTCAATTTTTAAAGCCCCTCCTTTACAATAATAGTCCCCTCCGTTATAGTACAGTCCCCGTCTATTGTCTTATAACACCTCTACACTGACAGCCTCCCCTGCAGAGTAATAATCCTTTGTCGTAGCCCCCCTCTACAGCAACAGTCCACCCTCTGGAGTAATATTTCCCCTCCACTGTCTTAGTCCCTCTTCTATTGTGATAGTCCTCTCTTGCCATAATCTGCTCTCTGCACTAACAGGGCCACTCCCGCTGTCCCAATCCTCACACTGCAGTAACGGCCCCCTTTGATCGTCATAGCTCCCCCTCTACGGTGTCAGCGCTCCTCTGCTGTTACTGTCCCCACTCTGTAATAATAGTCCCCCCCCTAAGGCTATAATGCTCCTCGTTAACATAGTCCCCTTGGCAGTAAGAGATCTCCATCCACTATAATAGCGCCCCTCTACAGCAAAAGTCCTCCGCCATGGTAATGGCCCCCTTTCCTTCATAAGAGTCCTCTGTTGCAGTAATCCCCTCTGTGCACTGACCGTCCCCTTCTATGTCAGTAGACCTCCATCTAGTCTAACAGTCGCACCTCTACCCTACTAGTCCTCTCTCCATAGTAATAGTCCTCCTCTAGCATGACAGTCCCCCTCTAAAGAGTGGTTCAGACTATTCTACATAATAGTCCCTCCTCTATTTGTAACAGCTCCCCAAGTTATGCGTCTCCCTCACTGTTAATGCCCCCTGTACCTGTTAGTAATGTGCCCCCACGACAGTAGCTCAGTTCAGCCGCTCAGGCATGTCCGACTCTCTGCGACCCCATGGACTGCAGCACGCCAGGCCTCCTTGTCCATCACCAACTCCCAGAGTTCACTCAAACTCATGTCCATCGAGTCAGTGATGCCATCCAGCCATCCCATCCTCTGTCGTCCCCTTCCCCCACCCCCCACCTTCACTCTTTCCCAGCATCAGGGTCTTTTGAAATGAATCAGCTCTTCGCATCAGGTGGCTGAAGTACTGGAGTTTCAGCTTCAGCACCGGGCAGGGTAGCCCCCCTTCACTGTAGAGTCCCCTCTGCACAGTAACGCCTCCCCACACTGTTATAGACCCCACTTATTGTCCAACTCCCCCCTCTATCATATGAGTCACCTCTCTCCAATGATACTGCCCTAGTACAGATACAAAGGCTCCTCTCTGGAATAATCCCCGCCCCCGTGAGTATACTCGCATCCCCTTGTAACGGTCCCCCTGCCTACTCGTAGTAATTCTTTTGAAATAAAGTTTCCTTTCTAAGCTGGATTTGACTTTATTTTCTAGGCCTCAAGAGACTACAAGGGTGACACAGCAAAACGCACACTGGAGGGCCGGCCCGGGCTGTGTGGCAGCGCCTGTGTCCCCGCTGCGCGAGGCGCCTTCCGGGGCGCCTGTGTCCCCGTCCGTGGGGCGCCTTCCGGGGCGCCTGTGTCCCCGCCGTGGGGACGCTTGTGTCTGTCATCACTGGGGATCCTGCGTGCGTCTGTGTCCTTGTCACAGAGGAGACCTTTCCCTGAACACAAGCCCCCCAATACTAAGAGCGTCCCGTCTGTGCCTGACCCCATGTCTCCAGGCCTCTCCCCATGACCCGGGTCACTTGAGCACTAAGTGTCCTGGCCCTTCCTGGCTCACGTCCCCCCAGGCCTCTGCTGCACCTGTGGGTCACTGTGTAACAAGTCCCTCATCCTCCCCTTGCCCCAACTTAAGGTCATGAGGAAACTCACCCCACCCCATGGACGTCAATCATGTGCTTGCCAGGCAATCGCCTCCTCCCAGGCACACAGCGCGGGCCACTCTCCCTTTCCGTTGCCCACGGACCCCAACCATCTGGTTTCCAAGTGCAGATTCAGCTGTGCTTTGCACTCGTGCAAACCCAGAACCTCCCAGGCAATACCCACTCCCCAGGTACAACTCCAGCCTCAGTCCCTCAGACAGCAACCCCGGGGGTCAGCTGGGTGCACCTGTGCCCCGACCCCTTCCCCATTGAGCACTTCCTTGGCTGAATCTACTCCATCCTTTGCCTTCTCAGTCCACATGGGGCTCAGGAGAGCACCAGGAGAAGCTTTACCAAAATGCAGCAGGTTCAAGAGACTGGTTCTAGTCCCACTGACCTGCCTCAATGGCTAGGTGGCGTCTGAGCTGCCCACTGTGACTTTGCAGGAATGCTTCTTCCATCTTCACACGCATGTATACGTGGCAACTGGCACAAAGGAGACGCTCAGGAAGTAGTTCTTAGGTGAAGGGACCGATGGACATGCAGACAGTGGCAAACCCGCCCAATATTCCATTCCCCTCCTCACCCAGACGTCTGAACACTCACCAGGACCCACGAACGCTCAGCAGGCTCCCAATGCTCATCAGGCCGCCCAAACATTCACTATCCCCCCAAATGCTCACCCACACCACCCTGCCCCAGTGGTCCCGCAGATAATGAGACTTCAGCTAGCAAGCTCCTCCCTGATCCTGACCTGATCTGACCTGCAGGCTGGTGAGCGGCATAGGAGAAGGAGGATTTGTCACAGCTCCTGTGAGCCGCAGTCCAGGGAATTCTGTGGGCTCAGCGGCTCTGACCCGGCGGGGCTCCCCCGCTTCATGCTGGGAACACAGGGACCGGGGTGGGTCCTGCCCTCCTGCACCCTCCTCCTGCCCCTCCAAGCCCCTGAGCCCCAAGCAGGAAGAAGCCAGGGCCACAGGGGAGCGCAGCCCACCCTCAAGCCCTACCCCGTCTGCAGCCCCTGAATTCAGAGCTGCAGCCCCAGCCTCCCCTCTCGGGATCTCCCCGTGGGAGCCTCAGGCACTGCCTTAAATATCCTGGGCCATGATTAGATGTAACACCTACTCCTGGAGAGCGTGGGCGGGGCTCTGCCTCTCAGAGCTGACCTTCTCCAAGCCAGCTCGGGCAGCAACACCCCGCCAACTCCAAATAGGACCTCACTGTAGAGACAGCATCGCCCAGCTAGGCATCCGCAGATCCTCATGGCAGACAGTCTCGCAGCAACCAGACCCTCAAGGGGACATGAGTGCGACCTCATGGTCAACCTCTAAGTGTGACCTCAGGGTCCAGTGGTCGGAAGACGTGATGTGAGGAGGTCCTGGGTGTGACCACTTGGATAAGTGTCCGGCCCCAGGCCCCGGGGGACCAGTGCTGGTGCTGGGGGGCTTCCAGGAAGCTCCCCACCCACCTTCCCCACTCCTTCTGCACTCTTCCCTGCAAGGAGCCATTCCCCACTTTTGCCTCCCACATTGAAGACCCAGTGGGGCAGGTTGGCGGATAGATGGGGCCAAGGAATGGACTGGAGTCTCCAGGTATCAAGAGGCTGCCTAGCCTAGCACGCCTGCAGCACACCTAGCCCACAGGCCTTGAACCCACGGAAGATGCAAGGTCCCCACCTCTTCCCCAGGCTTGATGTGCTCCCACCCAGCCAGTGGCCTGGGTAGAGAAGCTAGGCAGAGGGAGGTTGGATCTGGAAATCTTCACTGTGGCTGGCCCTCTTGTGTACACTCAGTTCCCAGAGACTCTAGGAGGGAAAAGACCCTGCCCATGCCATCCCCACCCCATAACTGTCCTGCCCTGGCTTGCTGTTGCGCTGCTCCAGAATGAGAGCCACAGCTCCAGCATCTGTGGTCGGCACTGTAGAAGGGCTGGGGAGGGGAGGAGTGGGAGAGAAAAGGAAGGGAAAGGCCTGGAGGGAAGGGCAGGGACTTCACAGGTGCATTAAAAGGCAGTGGCCACTGAACACAATGGGAGCTCCTGGAAGGGATCTGGAACAAAAAGGACGTCAAAATGAAACCTGGGGACCACGGAATAAAGCCTATACTTTAGTTAGTCTTGTACCAAGGTTAATTTCTGAGCTTTTGATAAATACACCATAGCTCTGTGCTGGATGAGGGGTATACAAGAACTCTCTAGACTCTTGCAATGAATCTGCAAATCTATTATCTTAAAAACTAAAACTTAAATAAATAAAAGGCAGTGGCCACAGCAGAAAGGGTGCCTGCGGGAGTCAGAAGTCTCTTGCAGTCCTCCATGCCATGCTTCACGTCAGTCTCAGAGCTGGGCTGTCCCGGGCGGGCAGCGGGGCAGGGGCCCAGAGAAGCCTGGCTCTGGGGGCAGGGCAGCCTGGGCTGCCGCGCGGGGCGCCGCTCAGCCTCTCTGCGTGCTCGCCCAGCGGCTCACCTGCCTGCTTTGCTTCCTCTGGGGCCCAGGGCTGGGCCGAGGGTGCCCACGGGGTGCTGGGCAGAGGCTGCCCACAGAGCTCCCCCCTCGGCGTCTCTGGGGCCCACTTCCGTGCACACAGGGTTGCTTCATAAGGGCTTGACAATGAAAGCTGAGTGGGGGGCAGCCTGTGCCCTTCTTGTGTCATCCACGAAACAGAATGTGGGGGAGCCCCACCTGAGCCCAACAACCACGGACTGTGAGTACAGAAGCCAAGGACCCCTGCAGGCTGGGCGGGCCGGATGCGTGTGCCCACTTCACCCCAACCCCCACCAGCAGCACCAGTGGAGCAGGGACAAGGCCAGAAGGGCAGTGACGGAAGCAGCATGGAAATGCCGGAGGAGGCTGCAGCGCCAACAAGGAGCTGAAGGAAGATACTTTCTTCCTCCAGGTCTCGGTCCCCAAGGTCGGCTCAGGGAGGATGACCAGCCCAGCACTGTGTTGTGTGCTGGGCCGTACTCTCAGGGACGGCCACTGAACCCCACTCTCAGGGACGGCCACTGTACCCCAGCAGGGAGCCGCTCAGGTGGCAGCCCCACGAAGGGTGAGAGGGTCAGGATATCCAGCGCCGCCAAGAAGGGACTTTCATGTACACTGTGGTCTTCTGGTAATAAGGATGTCACTGTAGGTTCAGCAGTCATCACAAAGGTACCATTCTGGGGGAGGATGTCAATAATGGGGGAGGCCGTGCACGTGTGGGAACAGGAAGCAAATGGGGAAACTCTGGACCTTCCTCTCAATTTTGCTGTGAACCTAAAACTGCTCTGAAAAAAGTGTCTAATGTAAACAAAAGTATTAGGTTGGTACAAAATTAACTGCAGTTTTGGACTGTGATTTTTAAACCATTCTTAAGCTCAAACACATCTTTATTAATCAAAACAGGAACCATTAGAGTCAACACATCTTTGCCAATGGGAAATTATTTCTCGGGCATAAAAACCTGTGCTTTGGGATCAACAAACCCTTAGAAAGCATTTTCTGTCTCCTGCAGACTGTGGAAGTGTTTTCCCTGCAAAACGTTGTCAAGAGATCCTTGAAGAAGTGGGAGTCGATAGGCGGGAGGTCGGATGGATGAGGCAAAACCTTGTAGCCCAATTTGTTCAACGTTCGAAGCATTGGTTATGTGACGTGCGGTTAAGTGTTGTCGTGGAGAAGAACTGGGCCCTTTCTGCTGACCAGTGCCGGCTGAGCGCGCTGAAGTTTTCAGTGCGTCTCATCAGTTTGTTGAGCACACTTCTCATATGCAGTGGTTTCACTGGGATTCAGAAAGCTGTAGTGATCACACCAGCAGCAGACCCCCAAACAGTGACTGTGACCATTTTTTGGTACAAGTTTGGCCATGGGAAGTGCTTTGGAATTTCTCAGTCCAACCACTGAGCTGGTTGTCACCAGTCATCATATTAAATTCACTTTTTGTCGCACGTCACAATTTGATAGAGAAATAGTTCATCGTTGCTGTGTAGAATAAGAAAACGCTTCAAAACAATGATTTTTTAAAAAATTTTCAGTCACCTCATGAAGCACCTACTTATCAAGCTTTTTTGCCTTTCCAATTTGCTTCAAATGCCAAACAACTACAGAAAGGTCAATGTTGAATTCTTCAACAACTTCTCGTGTAGTTGTAAGAGGATCAGCTTCGACGATGGTTGGTGTCAGCTTCCAGCGGCTCACCACCACAATCCTCATCTTCAAGCCTCTCATCTCCTTTGCAAAACTTCCTGAGCCACCACTGCACTGTACGTTCATTGGCAGTTCCTGGGCCAAATGTGTTGCTGATGTTCTGAGTTCTCTCCGCTGACTTATGACCCATTTTGAACTCGAATTAAAAAAAAAAATACTCAAATTTGATTTTTGCCTAACATCACTTCTATAGTCTAAAATAAATATAAAATAAATGGTAAGTAATGTCATTAGCAAAAAAAAAAATAAAGTGAGAAATGCACATTAAAATGATGTAAAACATAATCACATTTATTTTTAAATGTATCCCAATATCCAACAGCAAATTTCAACAATGCAAAACCACAATTGCTTTTGTACCAACCAAGGTCCGTCTAGTCAAGGCTATGGTTTTTCCTGTGGTCATGTATGGATGTGAGAGTTGGACTGTGAAGAAAGCTGAGCGCCGAAGAATTGATGCTTTTGAACTGTGGTATTGGAGAAGACTCTTGAGAGTCCCTTGGACTGCAAGGAGATCTAACCAGTCCATTCTGAAGGAGATCAACCCTGGGATTTCTTTGGAAGGAATGATGCTAAAGCTGAAACTCCAGTACTTTGGCCACCTCATGCGAAGAGTTGACTCATTGGAAAAGACCCTGATGCTGGGAGGGATTGGGGGCAGGAGGAGAAGGGAACGACCGAGGATGAGATGGCTGGATGGCATCACAGACTTGATGGACGTGAGTCTGAGTGAACTCCGGGAGATGGTGATGGACAGGGAGGCCTGGCGTGCTGCAATTCATGGGGTCACAGAGAGTTGGACACGACTGAGCGACTGAACTGACCTGAACTGAATACTTGTAAGATATATGTAAAGGACCATGTTATTAATATAAAAGGAGTTCTAACAAATCAAGAAGAAGAATCCGACACAAATGGAATACAGATGTATACAGGCAGATCATAAACATTCCAGTGGTCTGTAAGTAGATAACAGTAACAGCTACATTTACTTAGCCCTTATTTTGAGCTAGGAATTATGCTAGCACTTTACATGTGTGATGTCATTAAATCCTGAAATCCAAGTAGTAAGGCCATTTTCATATCCACATTTAACAGGGAAAGAAACTGAAATTATGGGACCCAGCAACTTGCCCAACATCACACAGCTTCTGAGGACCAAATAGGAATTCTCATCTAGGCGGTCTGGTTAAACAGAATCTTACTCATAGTAAAAGAATTGCAAATCAAAATAAGCATTTAGATATCATTTTTCACTTATAAAATTAGCCAAAACATTAGTTTGATAAGACTCAAACATTGGTATAAGTCTGAGCAAATAAGAATTTTCATGTATTACTGTGCAATCTTTTGAAGACCAATTTGCCAATTATATAGATACTTTATATGTACCACCAGCTGAAAATTTTATTCTTATGCATCTACACAAAACTGTACATCTAATGATATTTATTTTTACATGTTTTTAATGGAAAAAAAATAGGAAACAACAGATTCCAGCAGAAATGACTAGTTTAACTATTTTTTTAAAAAGCAATTACATTCTATGCAATACAACATATCCACGAAAAAGAAAGCAGAATCTATATATGGCAACATTATATCTGCAAGATACATTAATTTTTAAAAATAAATGCACAATAGTGCCTAAATTGACCTAATTCATACAAAATATTTAGAAAACTGAGTTTATGATTACAGAGGAAGTTTCCTGGTGGGAACTGTGGGAACTGCCCAGTGGGGAGCAAGGCAAATTTCACTCTACACTTTACACTATTAAAACTTATTATGAACACATCAGTGTTGAAAAATGAAAAGTCAAGGTCAGTGCTGATTTTTACCGTAAATATGTATTCCTTTCATTTTAAAAAGGCAAAAAAACAGGCCTAGAGTCACACACACTGGAATTTGAATGCCAGTTTCTTCATTTCCTGGTCATAAAACAGGCCGAATTACTTGACCTCTCCGAATCTCAGTTGTCATTGGGAAGTGGGGCAAACTGTGAGAGGTAAATAAGGTAAAGTATGCAAAATATCACCACTGCGTCTGCCGTCTCCTTGGCGTCACAGTATGGTAGCCACGATCATCATTCCCTTCATTCACTGACAGGCTATAAAAAGATGATTTTTTTTTCCAAATTGGTTAATTGTGTGTACCAATAATTTCTTGGGGCAGATTGTAGGTCTCGGGTTTATTATGAGAATGTGATGCCTGGAAGTGCTGCAGCCCTCTGTGACCCTGAAGACAGCCCTTGCCCACACCCTGAAGATGGCAGGGCACAGTTATGGAGAGACTCCGAATCCTTGATATCTTCACTGAACCACTGAGCCTTCTCAAGAACAAGGACCTCCTAGATTCTTAAGTGAGATTAAGAATTAAGTGAGAAATTGAACATTCTCATCCTTTAGGTAACTTGGTTCATAATTCAGTTATTGGCCATTCAAGCATTTCTCGGGGATCAGAGAAAACCACACTTCAAAAAGACACACGCTCTGCAGTGCTCACGCAGCACTGTTTACAATAGCCAGGACATGGAAGCAACCTAAGTGTCGGTCAACAGGAGAGAGATGAAGGAGATGTGGTATCTGTAGACAACAGAACAGCACTCAGTCATAAAAAGATCGTGTCATTTGCAGAGACATGGGTGGACCTAGAGACTGTCCTACAGAGTGAAGTCAGAGGAAAGCAAATGTCGTATATTAAAGTATATATGTGGAATCTAGAAAAACTGTATAGATGGTCTTATTTGCAAAGCAGACATGACACGGAGAACAAATAGGTGGATGCCAGTGGGGCAAGGCGGGGGTAGAATGGGATGGACTGGGATGTTGGGAGTGACAGATACACACGCTACTGTGTACAAAACAGAGACTACAGAGAGGCTGCTGTACAGCACAGGGAGCCCCCTCCGAGCTCTGTGGTGACCTAAGTGGAGAGTGAAAGTGTGAGTCACTCAGTCGTGTCTGACTCTTTGGGACCCCATGGATGGTTGCTCACCAGGCTCCTCTGTCCATAGCATTCCCTAGGGAAGAATACTAGAGTAGTCATTCCCTTCTCCAGGGGATCTTCCTGACCCAGAGATGGAACCCAGGTCTCCCATACTGTAGGCACCTCTGAGCCACCAGGGAAGCCTGAGCTGAGTGGGAAGGAAATCCAGAAAAGAAGGGGTATGTGTATACAGATAGCTGATCACTCTGCTGTGCAACAGAGACTGACAGTGTAAAGCAACCATCGTGCGTGAGTGAAGTCACTCAGTCGTGTCCAGCTCTTTGCAACCCCATGGCCTGCAGCCCACCAGGCTCCTCCATCTATGGGATTTTCCAGGCAACAATACTGAAGTGCGGTTGCCATTTCCTTCTCCAGGAGATCTTCCCAACCTAGGGACTGAACCCGGGTCTCCCACATTGTCGGCAGACAGACGCAACCATATTCCAGCTTAAAAATGTTGTCCTCAAGGAGAGACCGCCATAGGGAGGCTTTCCGAGCTGGGAATGAGAGAGAAGGGCCTGTCCTGGGCACGGCCACTCCCTCTCCCTCCAGTTTGTGCAAGTTCTACTCCTGCTTTGGTCCCACACACATCCCTCAGCCACACTTCAGTTGAGAGGCTCTATCTGCTCTTCCTCCCTGACAGGCTGCAAAGACCAGGCTCTGCCTCCAACCTCTCTCTCGGCTGCCATCACCCCGGCACACCCAGCCGGCCCTGGGCACCAGACAGAGCTGTGGAAACCATGCCAGGCAGGAAGTGGCAGGGGAAAGACCCCTAACCTAAGCCCCCTCTGCAGTGAACTTTAGGCTCCAGTTGCTGTCAGTCACCTCAGCTCGGGGCCCCCTCCTCAAGCCCACTGTCCCCTACACTCCCTCTGTCAGACAGGGCCAGTGCCCCCAAGAAGGGAGGCATACTCCTGGCTGTCCACACCTGCTCTCTCATGGCCCAGGAAGAGGACTCTCGTGGACTGCGGCCACAGGGCACATTTAGAAACTCTGGGTAAATGCAAAGACAGAGGGGTTGCAAAATCAGGCTCCTACACCAAGNCTGAATGCAGGAGTACCTGATCCCCAGGTGGGAGTTGGGGGCAAAGGGGGCCAAGGGCACCGGCTTTCAGCAAGAAACTACCTGTAGGCACACATGTGCAATGAGCAAGAAAATAGGAGGGTAATTTTATCAATCTCTGAGTTTCAATGTTCCACTCCCTCTCCTTCAAGATTTTCTTATTTAACTGTTAAAGCTGACTGCATAGTGTTCTATAAATTCTGGCTAAGTACTTCTTTAAATAGATATTTGGATACTTAAGTTAGCTCACAAAAAGTTAGAAATGCTGAATAAATGGAACTGTACATCAGAGGTATAAGCAAAACATGATCCTAGGACCCAAATCAAGAACACAGCCCCTATGCATAAAGGACACATATCTCAAGATAATAAATTTATGACAAATCCACAGCCAGTATAATATTCAATGGTAAAAAGCTGAAAGTCTTCCCACTAATTCTGGAATAATACAAGGATGCTCACTCTCACCTCTTCTATTCAACACAGTCCTAGCCACAGAAATTAGGCAAGAAAAAGAAATAAAAGGTATCCAGATTGGAAGAGAAAAGGTACAATTATTATATGCAGATGATAATACATATAGAACACTCTAAATACTTCACACAAAAACTACTAGAACTGATAAACTGAGCAGGGTAGCAGGATACAAGATTAACATACATAAATCAATTGCATTTCTTTATACCAACAATGAAATATCAGAAAGAGAATGGAAAAAAACACAAACACCTTTTACAGTGTGTGCTCACTTAGTCGTGTTGGACTCTTTGTGAGCCCATGGACTGAAGCCTGCCAGGCTCCTCTGTCCACGGAATGTTTCCTGGCAAGAACACTGGAGTGGGTTGCCATTTCCTTCTCCAGGGGATCTTTCCAACTCATGGATCAAACCCATGTCTCCTGAGTCTCCTGCAGGCGGATTCTTTAAGCTAGCTGGGAAGCCCCAAAAAGTCATAACAGAAAAGGAATGTTTAAAAAACAAACAAACAAAAACTTTTAAAAAAGTAACCCCAAAATAAAACACTTAGGAATAACCCTGACCAAGGAGGTGAAAGACTTACATGCTGGAAACTATAAAACATTAAAAAAGGAAACTGAAGATGACTGAAAGAATTGTAAAGTAATCCCATGCCCTTGGAGTGGAAGAATTAACACCGTTCAAATGGCCATATGACCCAAAGCAATCTACAGATTTAATGCAATCTGTATCAAATTACCCATGACCTTTCTCAAAGAACTAGAACAAATAATGTTAAAATTCATATGGAACCATAAAAGACCCAGAATTGTCAAAGCAATCCTGAGGGAAAAGAGTAAAGCTGGAAGCATAACCCTTCCAGACTTCAGATGGTGCTACAAAGCTATAGTCATCAAAACAGTGTGATACTGGCACAACAGACATGGATCGGTAAAACAGAACCAAGAGACCAGAAGTTAAACCATACACCTATGATCAGCTGACCTTCGACAAAGGAAGCAAGACGATACAAGGGGGAAAAGACAGTGTCTTTAGAACGTAATATTGAGAAAATTGGATAGCTGCATGTAAATCAATGAAGTTAGACCAAATCTTCTCACCATACACAAAAATAAACTCAAAATGGTTTATAGACTTAAACATAAGACTTGACACCATAAAACTCTCAGAAAAGATCACAGGCAAAACACTCCTTGCTCTAAATTGTACCAATGCTTTCTTAGATCTTCCAAAGCAAAAGAAATATAAACCAAATGGCAAAGCAAAAGACCTCAAATAGGACCTAATGAAACTTATATGGTTTTACATAGCAAAGGAAACTATCAACAAAATGAAAAGACAATCTACAGAATGGGAGAAAATATTTGCAAATGATGCCACCCTCAAGGACTTAATTTCAAAAATATACAAATAGCTCAAACAACTCAACAACAAGAAAACCGAAACAACTCAGTCAAAAAATGGGCAGACCTATACATATTTCTCCAAAATAGACCTACATGAAAAAATGCTCAACATGGCTAATTATTAGAGAAATGCAATCAGAACCATGGGTAGCACGCCCAATGATCAAGATGGCCACCATTTGAAAGTCTACATATAAATGCTGCTGTTGCCCCACACTGCTGGTGGGAACACAAGCTGCTGCAGCAACCGTGGAGAGCAGCATGGAGCTTCCTCAGAAGATGAAAAACAGCATGACCACACGACCCAGCAGGCGCACATCTATTCAGACAAAACCGGAGTCCAAAGGCACAGGCACCACTCTGCTCACGCAGCACGCCCACAAGAGCCAAGTCCCGGAGGCGGCGTCAGCGTCCATGGACAGTGAGTGGCGGAGATGGCGCGGCGCGCACGTGCAGCGGAGTACTGCTCGGCCGCAGAGCAGGGGGAAACAATGCCCTCTGCAGCAGCACGGCTGAGACCACACTCAACAAAGGAGGCCAGAAAGAGAAAGACAAACACCACGTGCAGTTGTTATACGCGGGACCCCCTGGAGAAGAAGGCGACGGCAGCCCGCTCCAGCGGTCTTGCCTGGGAAACCCCATGGGCAGAGGAGCCTGGCAGGCTACAGGCCATGCAGTTGCGGAGAGGTGGACACGACTGAGCGACGACAGCAGCAGCAGCAGCAAAATACGACAGAAATGAACCTGTCTGTGAAACAGAAACAGAATCACTGGCTGGGAACAGGCTGACGGCTGCTGAGACGGAAGAGGACTGACGTGGGAGGCTGGGGTTAGCATGCCTAAGTATTTATATACAGAACGAACAGACAAGGTCCTACTGTACACAACAGAGACCTACATTTAATATCCTATCATAAACCATAATAGAGAAGAACACGAAAAAGAAGTGTGCATATAGTACTTTTGTAAATGTAACTGAATCACTGTGATGTATAGCAGTGATTAACACAACACTGTAAATCAACTAGACTTCAATTACAGAAAAAGTACTAAGAATACAGCCCCCAAACACAAGGACGTCTGCTTTATTTTCCTGTAGGTTTTTCTGCTTCTTGCTGCCACCTAGGGGTAAGAGGGGGAAAAGGAACCATGATCCTAAAATGGACCCTCATAAGAGGCATTGTTTTAAAAGTTTCCTTTAGGGAAAGTAAAATTTATACCCATTTAGTTAGTCATTAGGAAATAAAAATGAATTGCTAATATTGAGGGGTTTTTTAACTTTTTTTTTTTCTGAAGGATAACAGAATTTTGCTGTTGTCTGTCAAAACTCAACCAGAATCAGCCAGAGATATACATATATCCCCTCCCTTTTGAACTTCTCTCCCATCTCCCTCCCCATCTCACCCCTCTAGGTTGATATAGAGCCTCTGTTTGAGTTTCTTCGTTCAGTTCAGGTGCTCAGTCTCAGTTCAGGTGCTCAGTCGTGTCTGACTCTTTGCGACCCCATAAACCACAGCACGCCAGGCCTCCTTGTCCATCACCAACTCCCGGAGTTTACTCAAACTCATGTCCCCACTGGGTCAGTGATGCCATCCAACCATCTCATCCTCTGTTGTCCCCTTCTCTTCCCACCCTCAATCTTTCCCAGTATCAGGGTCTTTTCTAATGAGTCAGTTCTTTGCATCAGGTGATGTACTGGAGTTTCCGCTTCAGTATCAGTCCTTCCAATGAACACCGAGGACTGATCTCCTTTAGGATGGACTGGTTGGATCTCCTTGCAGTCCAAGGGACTCTCAAGAGTCTTCTCCAACACCACAGTTCAAAAGCATCAATTCTTCAGGGCTCAGCTTTCTTTACACTCCAACTCTCACATCCATACATACTACTGGAAAAATCATAGCTTTGACTAGATGGACATTTGTTGGCAAAGTAATGTCTCTGCTTTTTAATATGTTGTCTAGGTTGGTCACACTTTTCTTCCAAAGAGCAAGTGCCTTTTAATTTCATGGCTGCAGTCACTACCTGCTGTGATTTTGGAGCCCCCAAAAGTCAAGTCTGTCACTGTTTCCCCATCTATTTCCCATGAAGTGATGGGACCAGATGCCATGATCTTAAGTTTTCTGAATGTTGAGCTTTAAGCCAACTTTTTCACTCTCCTCTTTCACTTTCATCAAGAGGCTCTTTATTTCTCTCCACTTTCTGCCATAAGGCTGGTGTCATCTGCATATCTGAGGTTATTGATATATTTATCCCAGCATCTTGATTCCAGCTTGTGCTTCCTCCAGCCCAGCATTTCTCATGATGTACTCTGCATGTAAGTAAAGTAAGCAGGGTGACAATATACAGCCTTGACGTACTCCTTTCCCTGTTTGGAACCAGTCTGTTGTTTCACGTCCAGTTCTAACTTGCTTCCTGACCTGTATACAGATTTCTCAGGAGGCAGGTCAGGTGGTCTGGTATTCCCATCTCTTTCAGAATTTCCAGTTTGTTGTGATCCACACAGTCAAAGGCTTTGGCATAGTCAATAAAGCAGAAATAGATGTTTTTCTGGAACTCTCTTGCTTTTCCCATGATCCAGCAGATGTTGGCAATTTGCTCTCTGGTTCCTCTGCCTTTTCTAAAACCAGCTTGAACATCTGGAAGTTCACGGTTCACGTATTGCTGAAGCCTGGCTTGGAGAATTTTGAGCATTACTTTACTAGCGTGTGAGATGAGTGCAATTGTGCGGTAGTTTGAGCATTCTTTGGCATTGCCTTTCTTTGGGATTGGAATGAAAACTGACCTTTTCCAGTCCTGTGGCCCCTGCTGAGTTTTCCACATTTGCTGGCATATTGAGTGCAGCACTTTCACAGCATCATCTTTTAGGATTTGAAATAACTCAACTGGAATTCCATCACCTCCACTAGCTTTGTTCATAGTGATACTTCCTAAGGTCCACTTGACTTCACATTCCAGGATGTCTGGTGCTAGGTGAGTGATCACACCACCATGAGTTTCTTAGCCCATACAGTGAATTCCCGTTGGCTATCTATTTTGCATATGGTAACGTAAGTTTCCATGTTACTCTTTCCATATATCTCACCCTCTCCTCCCCTCTCCCCTTGTCCATAAGTCTGTTCTCTATGTCTGTTTCTCCATTGTTGCCCTGTAAGTAAATTCTTCAGTACCATTTTTCTAGATTCTGTATATATGCATTAGAATATGATATTAATTTTCTCTTTCTAACTTACTTCACTCTGCATAACAGGTTCTAGGTTCATCCACCTCATTAGAACTGACTCAAAGCCGTTCCTTTTTATGACTGAGTAATACTGTGTATACATTGTGAATATGTACCACAACTTCTTTATCCATTCATCTGTTGATGGACATCTAGTTTGCTTCCATCTTCTAGCTACTGTAAACAGTGTTTCAATGAACAACGGGATACGTGTGTCTTTTTCAACCCTGGTTTCCTCAGGATATATGCCTAGGAGTGGGACTGCTGGGTCATATGGTGGTTTTATTCCTAGTTTTTAAAGCAATCTCCACACCATCTTCCATAGTGGCTCTATCGATTTACATTCCCACCAGGGATTTTTAATTTTATTACATTCTTTCTGGAAAATCATGTGTTCCTCAGTGTCAGGTTTGGTCCTCAGTGTCAGGTTTGGGCTGTCTGTAAACCTGGGAGCTAAGCTGAGTTTTCTATTTTCCTAAGCAGGGATGCTGGACACCTAAAAGGTCAACGCACTTGATGAGTCAGTCAGCTGGTTGTCTCAGATTAGGAAAAGAATTCTTTGCCCTAACAGTTATAGAAGCTACACTCCCTCTTTCAATATCCACATGCAAACAAGTTGCAAACAACTAAATTTCACAATACCAATTGCTTTTAGCCAAAGGAAGCATCAGGTCATTTTCTCAACTGCTCACAAAATTTAGCTGGAGTGCTGTAGGCAGGTTGGGGCAGTGTGGAATGCGGTGGCTCTGGCAGACCTGTAAGTCTTGAGCATCTGCAGGAGTGCAGGGCACTGCAGAGGAAAGCAACGAGATGGGCACATGGTCTGAAGAGAGTTTACACTATTTAAGAGCAATCGCGTAAGAGCTACAAAGCATATGAAGCTGGCTTGCCCTCCGCTGTCTGGTGCTCCTGGGCAGTCTGCTCAGAGGGTCCCAGTCTAACTGCCAAATAGTCTCCCATGCGCAGGGTCTCTGGGGGGTTCAGTGCTGGCATAATCGCAGAGGTTTTGTTGAACTCATGATTTGATGGTAAACGGGAGGCCCTGCAATGCTCACGCGGTCAGTCACGACTCCTGCCCTCGCCTGTGCCACCAATCATCTTCTCTTTGGGAGAGGGGCCCCCAGGTTATCAACGCTGAGTCAAGCTGGAGCAGCTATACCTTATGAACAACAGATCAGTGTCCCGTGTCCCCCCATTAGCCTTACAGGAGAGTCCCTCACCTCATCCTTGCTTCCTCCCTCTTCCAACACCTGCCAATGGAACTTCAGCTGCTCTGTGGTACGACTCCTCCACATGAGAGTTCTTCTGCTCTGAGTTAACCAGCAGCTGTGGCTGGTGAGACGGGAGGTGGCTCTTATCAGTGTTCCGTAGGCACTGCCAGTCACCCGGGGCAGCCACCAGCGCTTCCTGCCTCTTCTCATGGACATCAGCTTTCCTCCCCCTCCGTCTTCTGTCACCCTTCTATCAGCCAAACACCACCACCTCCATCCCTGAGAGCCAGACAGCGTTTTGGTTCACCACCTGGGAAGTGACTCAGTGCTGGATGGGAGGACTTGGGAGGATTGCTTTCTCAGAGACTGGCGATGATCTTCAGGCTATTAAACACAGTCTAACACTGTGTCTTCTCCTTCCCTGCCCTCTCGCTCTTCTATCATCTGCCACATAATGATTCCCTTCATTCCCGCATTCATTTGGTTGCACTGAGAATTATGTGGGATCCTAGTTCCCTGAACAGGGATGGAACCCACATCCCCTGCATTGGAAGGCAGAGTCTTAAACCACTGGACCACCGAGGAAGTCCCTGTTCCCTCCATCTGTTTGGGCAAACACACTGACTGAAACTGCCCACCCTGGCCAGGCACCAAAGTAACTATTTGCATGAGTTACTTCACAACAGGTCTTAGTAAGGAACATGAAACTAACCAGCCACCACCAACCAGAAGAGTCTGGGAAAGGCCAAAAGGAGATGCCACTGGTCTTACCACCGCCCAGAATCCTTCCTGCTGGCTTCTGTCTTGGCTGAGCAATGCATGCGCACCAGGAAGGACCTCGAGTCAAGAGAGGTTGGGCAAATAAATCCCATCACCACCAAACCCGAGACCGTGAGCCATGCTGCAGAACAGTTCCCCTGGGTTCCCTTACGCTCCTCTCTCCGCCTGGGAGCCCCTTTCAATGAAGTCTCTTGCTTTGTCAGCTTGTATGTCTCTTTGGACAATTCATTTCTGAGTGTTAGACAAAAGCCCACTCTTGGACCCTGGAAGGGGTTCCCTTCCTGCAATGAAGGGTGGCTCTGGCGGGCTGTTCTTTGCTGCGACTGACATCCTAACCGCTCGGCGTACTGAGGGACCAACCCACTTCCTCACCGACGGACCAGACCCAGTGGCCGCGAGTTGGACCCTTCTGTCTCTGGTCTTCTCCCGACGTGGACAACTGGCCAGAGTGCCCTGACCCGGTAAGGGACAAGAGCCTGCACTGGCCTCTCCCCCCTCACCTCTCTCTTTCCGCTCCTTAACCCTTCCTATCCTACCCTTGTTTTTAAGTCCCCCAGTCCTGGACGCAGCAGTCTGGACAAAGGGCCTCAGGCTGAGCGGAGGGTTGGAGCGTGGTCGTCTCTGGTTGGCAGAGAGCGAACTGGAACGCTGGCTCTGTTCTGGTCTGGTTTCTGGCAGGGCCGAGTTCCAGTCCTCCCTTCCCTGGAAGCTCAGGGTGCAGTCCGTGGTGCCTGGGTGTCTGCAGGTGGCAAGAGGCATCGGTAAGGCCATCCCTTCAGTCCCCCTTCCCGTTCTTCTTTCAACCTGGCCTCCTTTCCTCCCTTTGAAATCTCTGAAGATACTTCCATTTACTCTGTTCGTACTTGTCTCTCTGGGAGGTTTTCTGAGAGAGTGTAATCTTGTATTTAAGGGACTGTCTGACTAGGACTACTGGGCCTGTGTGTGTTTTATACTTTGTGTTCTGGGTTGTGATTTGTGAGAGCCATTTTGTTTAGACCTCAGAGAAAGTTGGTTTAGGTAAAAGTGTGAAAAACTGGTTCCAAAGTTGGTTTGTTTTACAGAAACAGAAGAGCAAGCTTGGTTAAAAGACCTTTCAGAATTCTGACCCTGAGGGGAACAGGTTCTAGCAGAGCTTGGCTGCCTCTCCCTGTGCCTTGAGACCAGGCTCTCAGGAACGCTGGGCCTAGATGATCTCGAACTCCTGAGACTGCAGGGAAGACAGGAAGAAGCCTTACAAAGCCTATTATTCCAACTGGCATTTATAAACTAGTGAATCTGATATAACAACATTTCATTCACAACTAGCTTAGAGAATGAAGTTAGATTTCACGCTGTGTCTGTCTAGATACGTGTATGTCTCTGTATGTGTCTTTGGTTAATATTGTGGAGATTAATTCCTAAATGAGCTCTGCCTAACTGGTTTAAGGAAAAGTAAGCACTATATATGGAATTTAGAAAGATGGTAATGATAAACCTGTACGCGAGACAGCAAAAGAGACACAGATGTATAGAACAGCCTTTTGGACTCTGTGGGAGAGGGAGAGGGAGAGGGTGGGATGACTTGGGAGAATGGCAGCGTAACAAGTATGATATCATAAGTGAAACGAATCGCCAGTCTAGGTTCGATGCAGGATGCAGGATGCTTGGGACTGATGCACGGGGATAATCCAGAGAGATGGTGTGGGGCAGGAGGGGGGAGGTGGGGGTCGGGATTGGGAGTTCATGTACACTTGTGGCTGATTCATGTCAATGTATAGCAAAACAAATACAGTATTGTAAAGCAAAACAAACTAAAAAATAAAAATTAATAATAAAAAAAAAAATCCAAATTAAGCTAAATAAATTTCAGGTCCTTGTGAACTGGGAAACAGCCAGTATTAAATTAATACCTGGTGATACAGACATGTCTTTAGAACCATCAATAAGTAAAAAACTTCTGTTGTGATTTGCTTTACTAGAGGTCAAATACGACCGTATTCTAACTCGTTACAAGTTTGTCAACAACAAAAGGAACTTAATGTGGAAAAACTTCTAAGAAAAATAACTGTTTTCAGTAAAAGAAGGTGTGAGAAATGAATAAGTACTGAAATGAGTAAGTTATGCATGATCAGGATTTTCTAAAGTTGGATTACAATTAGTTGGGTAAATGATTTTGTGGATAACGACACCGTCATAGAACCAACTGGGCCCCAGATGGCAGAGGCAACTTTTACCAGACCTCGAACCTCCGTGTGCATCCACTGTGACAGGTCGGTAATAGGACTGGCACTGGCTGAACCTGAGTGTTCTAAACTCTTCTGATTTTTTTTTGACAAAATATCTTAAATCAAATTCTACTGAAGTTCTTTTGACCTTTGTTACCTTTAAGATGCTTCAAACGGGCCCTGAAACATCCCAAAGAGAGATATTAAACTAATTATGTTCATGTGGTTGGTTACATTATATGGCAATATTATCAAATGAGTAATAAATGCTCTCAGGTTATACTGTATGACATTACTAATACAGATATTCTAGAGGTTATATGGAGTTCCTAAAAATCTGATATATCCTGGTAAAATGTTATCAGTCACAATTCTTTGAAGCACTATCTCCAACCCGGATGAAAGGACCCTTGTCAGGGCCACTGCAATGGACTGGTCTATAGTGAAGATGGCTGACCTCAAAATCATCTTGAAATGACTCTCAAAGGCAAAACTATACTCACACCAGGACTTTAAGACGACGACATCAGAGAGAAGCAGTCTGCCCAAGGTCCTCGATGGGACTCAAATGATGTGTGTTTTCCTGATGTCTTGGACCTCTGTGTGTGAATCAGTTTTTTTTCTATTGTAGGCATGATCCAATGCTACTTTCAGAAATTGATCCAATTGCTGGGTTTATGGCCAATTACCTGTATCTATAGTTCTGGGTTACCTGGGTGGATCTCTCCCCTCCAAGCCTCTAACTGGATGACCTTTAGCAAAGTGCAGCTCTGTTCTGTCTGCTCCTGACATTACTAGATGGGATCCCCTCACCCGGCCAATTAACAATGCCTGCTCTGATCCTGGCCATAAATATGAGTTTTCTTCTATTACTCAAGTTTCAGTCAAGGAAAAAATCTCTCACAATTATGGGATGGATTTACCAGACTATGGTAATTTAAGTTTAAAATCTCCTCTATGTTGGGAGCAACAAAATCATACTAAGGAATCAGTATAGTAACATCAGGAAACTGGGCTATGTGCCTTATAGACAGTGAAGTGAAAGGAAAAGGAGAAAAGGAAAGATATACCCATCTGAATGCAGAGTTCCAAAGAATAGCAAGGAGAGAAAAGAAAACAATCCTCAGCGACCAATGGAAACAAACATAGGGAAACAATAGAATAGGAAAGACTAGAGATCTCTTCAAGAAAATTAGAGATACCAAGGGGACATTTCATGCAAAATGGGAACAATAAAGGACAGAAATGGTATGGACCTAACAGAAGTAGAAGACATTAAGAAGAGGCAGCAAGAATACACAGAAGAACTGTACAAAAAAGATCACCATGACCCAGATAACCACGATGGTGTGATCACTCATCTAGAGCCAGACATCCTGGAATGTGAAGTCAAGTGGGCTTTGGAAAGCATCACTACAAACAAAGCTAGTGGAGGTGATGGAATTCCAGCTGCTGCTGCTGCTGCTGCTAAGTCGCTTCAGTCGTGTCTGACTCTGTGTGACCCCATAGATGGCAGCCCATGAGGCTCCCCCGTCCCTGGGATTCTCCAGGCAAGAACACTGGAGTGGGTTGCCATAGCTATTTCAAATTCTAAAAGATGATGCTGTGAAAGTGCTGTACTCAACATGTCAGCAAATATGGAAAACTCAGCAGTGGCCACAGACTGGAAAAGGTCAGAAGGTCAGTTTTCATTCCTATCCCAAAGAAGGGCAATGCCAAAAATGTTCAAACTACCGCACAATTGCACTCACCTCACACGCTAGCAAAGTAATGCTCAGAATTCTCCTAGCCAGGCTTCAACAGTGCGTGAATTGTGAACTTCTAGATGTTCAAGCTGGATTTACAGATAACAGAGGAACCAGAGATCAAACTGCCAACATCCATGGATCATCAAAAAAGCAAGAGTTCCAGAAAAACATCTACTCCTGTTTTATTGACTGTGCCAAAGCCTTTGTGTGGATAACAACAAACTGTGGGAAATTCTTAAAGAGATGGAAATACCAGGCCATCTCACCTGCCTCCTGAGAAATCTGTATGCAGGTCAAGAGGTAACAGTTTGAACCGGACATGGAACAACATACTAGTTCCAAATTGGGAAAGGAGTATGTCAAGGCTGTAAATTGTTACCCTGCTTATTTAACTTATATGCAGAGTATATCATGAGAAATGCTGGGCTGAATGAACCACAAGCTGGAATCAAGATTGCTGGGAGAAATATCAATAACCTCAGATACACAGATAACCCCACCCTTAAGGCAGAAAGTGAAGAACTAAAGAGCCTCATGATAAAAGTGAAAGTGAAGTATGAAAAAGTTGGCTTAAAACTCAACATTCAAAAAACAAAGATCATGGCATCTGGTCCCATCACTTCATGGCAAATAGATGGGGAAACATTAGAAACAGTGACAGACTTTATTTTTTTGGGCTCCAAAATCACAGTAGATGGTGACTGCAGCCATGAAGTTAAAAGACACTTACTCCTTGGAAGAAAAGCTATGACCAACCTAGACAGCATATTAAAAAGCAGAGACATTACTTTGCCAACAAAGGTCCATCTAGTCAAAGCTATGGTTTTTCCAGTAGTCATGTATGGATTTGAGAGTTGGACTGTAAAGAAAGCTCAGTGCTGAAGAATTGATGCTTTTAAAGTGTGGTTTGGAGAAGACTCCTGAGAATCCCTTGGAATGCAAGAAGATCCAACTAGTCAATCCTAAAGGAAATCAGTCCTGAATATTCATTGAAGGACTGATGATGAAGCTGAAGCTCCAATATTTTGGCCACCTGATGCAAAGAACTGACTCAGTGGAAAAGACCCTGATACTGGGGAAGATTGAAAGCAGGAGGAGGAGGGGACAACAGAGGCTGAGATGGTTGGATGGCATCACTGACTCGATGGACACAAGTCTAAGCAAGCTTCACGAGTAGGTGATGGACAGGGAAGCCTGGCATGCTGCAGTCCATGGGGTCACAAAGGGTCAGACACGACTGAGCAAATGAACTGAAGTATAGGAGGAACCAGGTGCTGTCATGACAACAGAGGGAGATACCCTCGTGGGTTCATTTACCAAGATCCTACCATGTGCTACATAATGCCCTATACAGGCTGTGGACAAAATTATGGTGAATTCAGATATCTGGGAGGTTTTTACTCTATTCCAGGCAGAGCACTAGGCACTGGAGATAAACAGATACACGCACACGAGACCTCCTAGGCAGCCTGGTGCTTAAGACTCCAAGCTTCCACTGCAGGGGGTGCAAGTTCCAACCCAGCTGAGGAAATTTAAGCTTTTGTATGTGGCACAGTGCAGTCAAAAATTAAATAATTAAAAATAAATAAAACATTCACTTAAAAAAAAAAAGATAAATAAGACATAGTTCCTGCTCCACCCCTGGAATCTGATGGAGAATCAATGAAGTACTATGGGAGGAGAGGAGAGAACAGTGTGGGAATGGCATGGCAGACTTCTCAGAGAAAGGGATGGCTGAGTTAGGTATTAAATAAGCAGAGAAGTCACCCAGAAGAGGGGGGAAGGCACTTCGACTGAGAGACAAAGGCAAAAACATACAAATAAGCATGGAATGGCGGCAGACAGAGGGAAGCAAGCAGAACAAAACGAGCAGTTCAGCGCTGATGAAGTGTAAACGGCACAACAGGGAGGCTGACAGGCTGGATGGACTATGACTGTCCCAAAATGTGGTTTAGCGGAAAATGTTAAAACACACACACAAAACTAGAGAGAATAGTACACTGAATTCCAATATGCCGTCCCTCACCTTAATTATTAGGATTTGGTCCTTTTGTTTCAATTCTATCTCCTTATCCTCCCCCAACTAGATAATTTAAAAAACAAAGCCTAGACATAACATCATTTAATCCACAAATACTTTGGTATGTATCTTTAAAAGAAAGAACTCTTAAACATATAAGCATGTATATAACATCACAATACCATTATCACAACTAAAACATTAATTTTAAAAAATTTATTAGTTTTTACTTTTTATTTAATGGACACTAAATGATTTTAAATAGCCAAAACATTAATCATTTGGGACTTTTAAAATCTTATTCTGCTAAAAAATTTTTTTCAAATTGTATTTTACAACTTCTTTTTTCTTCCCTGAGGTGAGCAGACATCTAATTTATTAAGTCTCTGCCTTATCCTAAATAATTTTTTATCATCACCACCTTAAACTCATGAGGAGGTCTACTATCAAAAAGCCAGAAAGTAGCAAGTCCTGGCAAGAATATAGAGAAACCAGCACCCTCGTGCACACAGGATGGGGGATATACAAATGGCGCACCACTATGAAATGTGGGGCCCCTGAAACGCAAGCCTTCCTGTATTGGTGAGCAGCCTCTAATCCAAAGTAATTCCATTTCCAAAAGGATTGAAACCAAGGGTTTGTATGCCCATGCTCATAGTAGCATTATCCACAACCGCCAAAAGGTAGAAGCAACCCAAGCGTCCATCAATGGATGAATGGATAAAACAAAACACGGCACACCCACACAAGCCATAAAAAGGAAGGAGATTTGGACACATGCTACAACATGGGTGAACCCCAAATGCACTCTAAGTGAAATAAGCCAGTCACCACAGGACAAAACAAATGCTCTATGAGTCTCCTCATACAAGATACCCGAAGCAGTCAAATTCATTAAAGACGGAAAGCAGAATGGTGGTTGCCAGAAGCTGGCGAGAGGAAGCAATGCGAGGTACTGCTTGATGGGTATAGTGTTTTCAGTTCTGTAAGGTGGAAAAGTTCTGAAGATGGCGGGTGGGTGGCTGCGAATGTGAGCTCCATGCCACTGAACTGCCCACTTGAAAATGGCTAGGATGGTAGATTTCTGTGTCATGTGTCTTTTACCACAATTTAAAATTAACTCTTTATTATTATCCTATATCCCACCAGTGTTCACATTTTCCTGTCTCATCAATACCTTTTGCAAACAAAACAAAAAATTACGCATAATAAATTATGAAAAATTTCAAATGCACACTACAGGAGAAAGAGACAATGACTCTATGTACCTACAGCTCAAGTGAAACAGCACATAGCCCATCTTCTCTTATGCATACCCTACCCATGCTCCTTGGGCTAACCGAGGAGTCACGTCATTTCCCTTAAATACTTCAGCCATGTATCGATAAAATATAAATGCTCTTTAAAAGACAATCACGGGGACTTCCCTAGTGGTACAGTGGCTAAGACTCCAAGCTCCCAATGAAGGGGGCCCAAGCTCATTGCTGGTCAGGGAACCAGATCCCACACCCCGCAACTATCAAAGCTCCCACACGCTGCAACTAAGATCTGGCACAGCCAAAAAATAAATCAAAGAAAGCAAGGGTGAGCCTTCAGGTCGTAAAAGAAAACAAAAGACAATCACCAAAGAAGTACTTTAAAAATATGAACTAAAAATGTTAGTTGTAATAATAGAGGATTCCCTGGTGGTCCAGTGGTTAAGAATCCGCCTTGCAATGCAAGGGACACTGATTTGATCCCTGGCCTGGGAAGATCCCACGTCTCAGAGCAACTGAACTCGTAAGCTGCGACTACTGAGCCTGTGCTCTGGCTCTGCTGAGCTGCGACTGCTGAGCCCGCGCAGCCTAGTCTGTGCTCTGCAGCCACAGAAGCCACGCGGTGAGAAGGCCTAGCATCGCAACCAGAGGAAGCCCGTGCGCAGCAAGAAAGGCCCAGCACAGCCGAGAGTAAACAAATATTTAAAAACCTGAAAGACATCACAGAGATGGGAAGAGGGATAATCGAGTTTACAGCGGGAGAAACAGGCAAAGCAGCTTAGTGCCACCTAGGGGTGGAAGCGGAGAAGGCGATGGCACCCCACTCCAGTACCCTTGCCTGGATGGAGGACCCTGGTGGGCTGCAGTCCATGGGGTCGCTAAGAGTCGGACTTCACTTTCATTTTTCACTTTCATGCATTGGAGAAGGAAATGGCAACCCATTCCTGTGTTCTTGCCTGGAGAATCCCAGGGACAGAGGAGCCTGGTAGGAGGCCGTCTCTGGGGTCACATAGAGTCGGACATGACTGAAGTGACTTAGCAGCAGCAGCAGGGGTGGAAAGGGGGTGGGGGGTGCAATGGCTAAGGGGTACAGGCTTCTGTCTGCAGGGATAACATGTTCTCAAGTTGACTGTGCCAATGGTCACACTTAGGCACGATTAACTACTGTGAATATACTAAACGTTACTGAACTGTACACTTTAAATGGATGCTATGTAAATTATGCCTCAATAAATCTGTTTTTAAAAAGTGGAGGAAAGAAACTGCTTGATAGCCAGAGAGGGTCAAAGGAGGGTTATTTTACAGTAATACTTGAGCTCACTTAAAGAACAGCAGATAATCAATCACTTATTGATCAGACTAGATCTCTCTGATAGCCTCTGGAACCCTGTTCTAAGAACTCAATCAGGCATAGGAATATGAATATGAAACAATGTATCGTGATACCCCTTTCTTTCCTCAGCTTTTTGTGAAGCCTCCTCTCAGACAACCACTTTGCCTTCCTGCATTTCTTTTTCTTTGGGATGATTCTGGTCACTCCTGCATAATGTTACTAATCTCCCTCCACAGTTCTTCCGGCATTCTGTCTCTACCAGATCACATCCCTTGAATCCATTCCTCACTTTCACTGTATAATCATGAGTCATACCTGAATGGCCTACTGGTTTCCCCTACTTTCTTCAATTTAAGCCTGGATTTTGCAATAGGCAGTTGATGATCTGAGCCATCAGATCCAGGTTTTGTTTTTGCTGACTGTAAAGAACTTCTCCATCTTTGACTGAAAAAGACGTAATCAATCTGATTTCGTGTTGACCATAGGGTGACATCCATGTGTAGAGCCGTCTCTTGTGTTGTTGGAAAAAGGGGTTTGCTGTGACCAGTGTGTTCTCTTCACAGAACTCTGTTTGCATTTGCCCTGCTTCATTTTGCACTCTAAGGCAACATGAGAGAAGCAAAAGGCAAAATGAGGAGAAAAGAAGCAAAAGGGACGGGTGAAAGGGAAAGATATGCCGAACTGAATACAGAGGTCCAGAGATTAGAAAGGAAAAATAAGAAAGCCTTCTAAAATGAACAATGCAAAGAAATGAGGAAAACAACAGAAAGGGAAAGAGTAGAGATCGCTGCAAGAAAATTGGAGATATCAAGGGACCATTTTATCCAAGGATGGGCACGATAAAGGACAGAAATAGTAAGGACCTAACAGAATCAGAAGAGATTAAGAAGAGGTGGCAAGAATACACAGGAGAACTATACTAAAAAGGTCTTAACAACCGAGATAACCACAGTGGCGTCATCACTCACCTAGAGCCAGACATCCTGGAGTGAGAAGTAAAGTAGTCCTTAGGAAGAAGCATCACTATGAACAAAGTTAGTGGAGGTGATGGAATTCCAGCTAAGCTATTTCAAATCCTAAAAACGATGCTGTGAAAGTGCTGCACTCAATATGCCAACAAATATGGAAAACTCAGCAGTGGCCCCAGAACTAGAAAAGGTCAGAAGATCAGTTTTCATTCCAATCCCAAAGTATGTCAAGGTTGTATATTATCACTTTGATTATTTAACATATGCAGAGTACATCGTGCAAAATGTCGGGCTGGATGAAGCACAAGCTGGAATCAAGATTGCAGGAGAAATATCAACAACCTCAGATATGCAGATGATACCACTCGAATGGCAGAAAGCAAAGAGGAACTACAGAACCTCTTGATGAGGGTGAAAGAGGAGAATGAAAAAGCTGGTTTAAAGCTCAGCATTAAAAAAACTAAGATCATGGCATTCACTCCCATCAACTCATGGCAAATAAAGAAAAAGTAGAAGCAGTGACAGACTTCTTTTCCTGGGCTCCCAAATCACTGCAGACAGTGACTGCAGCCATGAAATTAAAAGACACTTGCTCCTTGGAAGGAAAGCTATGACAAACCTAGACAGAACATTAAAAAGCAAAGACATCACTCTGCCGACAAAAAGGTCTGTCTAGTTAAAGCTACGGTTTTTCCAGTGGTCATGTACAGATGTGAGTGTTGGACCACAAAGAAGGCTGAGCACCAAAGAATTGATGCTTTTGAACTGTGGTGCTGGAGAAGACTCTTGAGAGTCCCTTGGACTGCAAGGAGATCAGACTAGTCAATCCTAAAGTAATCGACCCTGACTATTCATTGGAGGACTGACGCTGAAGCTCCATTACTTTGGCCACCTGATGCAAGAGCCAACTCACTGGAAAAGACCGTGAAGCCGGGAAAGATTGAAGCCAACAGGAAAAGAAGGTGGCGCAAGTTGAGGTTAGATTGCATCATCAACTCAAAGGATATGAATCTGAGCCAACTTCAAGAGACAGCGCAGGACAGGGAGCCTGGCATGCTGCAGTACATGGGATGGCAAAGAGTTGGACCCAACTCAGTGACTGAGCAACAATCTTGACAACTACTACAAGTATAAACCCCACGATCACTCCATCTGTGGGGAAATTCTGTAGGAGCTCAGGACTTCCCTGGTGGTCCAGTGGTTGAGAATCTGCCTGCCAATGCAGGGGACATGGGTTCTATCCCTGGTCCGGGAAGATTCAACATGCCAAAGAGCAACTAGGCCTGTGTGCCACAGCTATGAGCCCAAGCTGCAGAGCCCGTGTGTGCAAGAGGAGAAGGCACCACAATGAGACGACCGGTCACCAGAAGCAGACAGTAGCTGGGCAAAGCAGCAAAGACCCAGATCAGCCAACAATAAGTAAATAAACTTAGA
This sequence comes from Aepyceros melampus, assembly GCA_006408695.1. Lineage (NCBI taxonomy): Eukaryota > Metazoa > Chordata > Mammalia > Artiodactyla > Bovidae > Aepyceros > Aepyceros melampus. The sequence goes on along the minus strand of SJXQ01000902.1, from coordinate 83,872 downwards.
AAAATTTAAAAAGTAAACCAATGCTATGACCTTAGCCAAGCCCTCCACCTGGATTCTTACCCTATTTGGCCTTTCAATGAGATCTTGACTCATTCAATTACCATCTTATTCTCTATTGCTATTCATTTCCCTCCTTACCAGTTCCTTCCTCCCCTAAACACTGACAAATGCTCAGCACCTCCAATCTTTTAAACTCCATCCTACTCTACACACCACTGAGCACAGTGTTAAGCACACAGGGAGGCTGAGTTTGAACCCTGGTTCGGCTGCTTAACTGCTGTATGCCCACAGGCAAATTATCAAACATCCAGAGAAGTTTTGGTTCTTCGTGTAAAAAACAAGGGCGGAGTGGTGAGTACTGAGAAGAGCCACTTCTGGAGGGTGGGAGGAGGGGCTGGGAGGAGCACCACTACCTCTTACTGAGCTTCTTCAAAGACCAGACTCTATTTTAGCATACTCACCAAGGTGACCTCCTGGTTCTTAAATCCCAGCAGCACTTTTGAAACTGTATTTACTTGACCTTTTTGAGGCACTGAGCTCCGAGCGCCGCTGAACTTAAGGCCCATGCAACCAACCACTCTGGACCTGCTCCTGTCCCCAAGGCCACTCTGCAGGCTGCTCCAGCTCACGCCTGCTCCTTCAGTGACGACAGCCGCAGGACGTGCGTCCCTCTTCACTGCTCGCATCTCGCCAGGCAAGCCCATCCACAGCCCAAAACCTGGCACAGAGCAGGCCCTCAAATACTTACCGAGTGAACACTTCCCAAACCATCATCTTTGCGACCAGCCCTCTGTCCTGTGCCCCGCGTAACCGGAAACTGGTAATGTCCGCATGGAAGTCAGATGGGCCATCCTCCAAGTTCAACTCTGCCTTCTCCCCAACTCGGCCCCTTCCCTTCTTGCCCCCTGACTCGGTGCATGACTGCAATCCTGACCTATCAGATGATTAGGGCTTGATTTCTGTTGCCTGTATCTTTTTAATCTCTCTAGTGAGACTCCTCCATGCCACCTCCATCTTAGTTCTTTTATTTTTCCCCCTAGACTGCTGAAGTAACTTCATGCTGTTTCTATTTTCCTTCTGTTCTAACCCACTCTTTATACTTTCAACATGATCTCTAAAAAACACCTATTTTAACCATTAAAATTAGTTACTTCCCTATCACTTATGCATGAAGTTCCAATTCCTTAAGCTAGCATGTACAGGCCTGTTTGATCTGATCACAATAACCTTCTCTGTTTAACCTCCTGTTAGTACTTTGAAGCCTGGACTTAAACTGAACTCCTTTCAGGACTGAGAATGTATCTCTGGCCTGGGAACCTCCTACTATTAACATTTAGCTCAAACATCAACTCCTCTGCAGTACTTTTTCTCTGGCCACTTCCCCCAAACTTGGCCAAGTTCCTACGCTGGCCCCTAGCACCCTGACAAAACCCTGTACTCACACTCCAGGACTAGTCTCACTGTAATCACTCACTGAGCTACGTCTCTGCATCGCCCTCCACCCACGGAGGGCAAGAGCCCTGCCCCTGTCACCTCCAGTACCAGACCCGATGCTGAGCAGGTTACAGGTACCCAGTGCACATTTCCAGAAGGAACTCGCCCACCTTCCCCATCACTTCCGTTCACAGTCCTACTCTACTGGTTCTTTAGCCCCATGGATATCTGCCCTTCAGTTTCGTGGACTCTCTGCCCAATAATGGACAGTACTAGTTCCGCAACGAGTTCACTTAATCTCCACAACTACCTATGTCATGGACTTAGTGCGAATGGAAATTGAGTGCTGAACCAGGATTTAAACACAGATCTATCTGATTTAAAACTTAACCTCAAAACTTAATGTACACCCATGGCTGATTCATGTCAATGTGTGGCAAAAGAACTACAATATTGTGAAGTAATTAGCCTCCAATTAAAAAAAAAAAACTTAATGTCTTTACTTATCAATGCTCTGCTTTCCCGTTCCTCTTAGAGGGAAACATCTCACCTTGCAAAGATTAACTTTCTTCAGCTGCGCCGTCTTATTTTCTCTGAACCTGCCTCATCTGAGACTTTCTCCCTTCAAATTCTTCCCCTTTCCATCTCAGGAAAATGTAATGTTGTTGATTAGTTGCTGAGTCTTGCCGGATTCTTCTGCAACCCCGTGGACTCTGCTATGCAGCTCTGCCCATGGGATTTCTCAGGCAGGAACACAGGGTGGGTGGCCACCTCCTTCCCCAGGGCATCTGTCCAGCCCAGGGATCCAGCCCGCATCTCCTGCATTGTCAGGCGGCTCTCCACCCCTGAGCCTAGAGCAGCGGTTCTCAGTGTAGTCCCAAAGCAGGAGTGCCACCCGGGAGCCTATCAGAGATGCAAACTCTGAGCACTGACTTGGGTTAATGAGACCCACTGAATGAGAAGTGTGGGCGTGGGCTCAGCAAACAGTTCTAACAAGGCCGCCAGGTGTAAGCACATGAAAACAAGCAGGTGAAACTAATTTTAACATCTTATTTAACCCACTGTATTGCTATTTCAAGTGTAATATTTAAAAGACTTTGCAGAGAACAAGATGGCGAAGGAGCAGGTGGGCGTGGAGTACATCTCTCTCCACAGATACATCAGGAATACACCTTCAGACACAGAAGTGCATCAGAACACCAGCTGAGAATGGACAGGAGTACCTGACCAGTGGAAAAGAATATATAGAACCACGCAAAACTTGGTAGGATGAGGAACTAGGGGGAACACAGGAGTGTTAATAGGACTGGACCTGCCCTCGGCAGGTGGGGGAACTGAAGCAGGGGTCCAATCCCCACATGGGGCAAATGTCTGAGTCAGAGGAGAAACATTTAATTAAGGCTGGGAGTGAAACAGCTCATCCGTGGCAGCCTAAACGGGATGAGACTCAGAACTTGCCGCAGCCATACACACCGCGGGCAGGGACGCAGGTCCCCGGAAGTCTCAGTGGCTGGGAGCTGGGATTCCGGGATCATGCAGCGATCCCAGGGGGAGGCTGCTGTTGACCATGGAGACACGGATCCAGGGGACATGAGGGAGGAGATTATGGTGGGAAACGCCTGTGGAGGAAAGCCGGGCAGCCATGGGAGCAAGGTGGCACTGCCCAGGCATGCGTAGGGGGTGGAGCCATCACCACAGTCTCTCCCCGCCAACACGCAAGCACTGGCAGCTGAAGGATAGAGGCTGGCCATCAAACGCCTGATGCACTGAACTACAGAGCAGGACCCCACCCACGATGCCCCTTGACGTGCCTGACACGCTGATCTACAGAGCAGGACCCTTGAACAACAAGAGGCCTGACACACAGAACAGAGAAGGACCCCAGGCAAGGGAGCCCTCTAAGTACCTGAACGGGAGGAGATATGCAGAAAGACTGGCCAAAGAGGCCTTCTGATCGCCAGCTACAAGAGGCTTGAAAAAGACTCTGATAGGGCCATAATTCCTGGGCCGGAGGCAGTCTGTATCCCTGCACACTTTGTGCCACCAGGGTTCCTGCAAGCCAAGCAGCTGCGCCACCTTCACACTTAACTCTCACTGGGGCAGAGCTGCCACAGGCAAAAAAGAAATCTTGCGTCTATACACACAGGGTCGCTTCGGTCATGTCCAACTCTTTGTGCCCCTGTAGACTGTGGCCTGCCAGCCTTCTCTGTCAAGAATACTGGAGCGTATTGGCCAATACTGGTTGCCATACCCTTCTAGAGACTATTTTTCCTGCTGTCCTAGCCGCCAAGCCCCCTGAGTACCTGGTGCTGCCAGAACCCCTGCGACCCAAGCAGCTGCCCCACCTCCACACCTGGCCCTCACTGGGGCAAACCCAAGCCCTCCACGGCAGCCGCAGGAGCAAACCCCAGTGGACGACCCACATGCAGAGGTGGAAATAAAACCACAGCTGAAACCCAGGGCCAGTGTAGCTAGGGAAGAAAACCCCAAACCTTCCCACCAGCTGTACAAGCTGCAGGTTAAATCCACATGATCAACTAGGCAGACTCTGTCTATGGAATATATAAAAGGACACTGAGAGAAGAAAACCCACTAGTTCTGACAGCTGTGGACACTAGAGGCAAGAACACACAGGAGTAGGACCAGATCAGAATCTGAGCTGCCCCCACAACAGGTCAGAGGTCAGCGCGGTATTGGAAGGCATCCTAGGGAGGTGAGGTGGACTGTGACTCCCAGAGAGGAGAGGACTCTGACAGCAGGGACACAAGAAAACAGTTATTATTCTTATGTTTTCACTTGTTCTGTGGATTCTTTTGGATTCCCCCCTCCCCGTTGTAGTTGTTGATTTTATTGGCACTATGAAATCTAATTAAGCTTTTTTTTCCTCACTCACATTTTTTATTGTTGGCATAAACCTCTGCCTCTACATTGGGCTTTTGCAGTTCTGTGGAGTTTTCCTTTTTTTTCTTTTTTTAATTTTAATTTTTAAAACCTACTGTTATTTTTTCTACATTTATTCCTCTGCTTTTCCTACAATTCTTTACCCTTTGCAGCTAATCTTTAATGTACATAAATCTTGTTTATCTGCCTCTATTTAACTTTGCATATCTATTCTTTGGCTCTTTTCTTTCTGTCCTCTCCTCTCCTCTCAACATATCTGTTAGTTTTGTTCTCATTGTTTTGCTCCCCAGTCGCACCTTGCCTCAGGTTTGTTTTCCACTTTGTGCTTTAGTTAGTTTTGTGCTTAACTGGTAGATGTAATTTTCAGTTTCCTTTGTTCACCAGGTCGATCTATTGCCCTTTATTTCTGTTGGACTGTTTTGATTTTGCTTATGGGTGGATATGTATACGTGTATATTCAGTCACACTTTTTATTGTGGTTATAAACCACTGCCTCTCTGTTGGGCTTTTGCAGTTCTATAGAGTTTACCTTTTTTAATTTCTTTTCTCTTTTTTATAATTTTAATTTTTAATCTTTTGAAACCTATTACACTTTTCCTACGTGTGTTCCTTTGTTTTCCTTTCCTGCTGCTCCTCCCCCATGCAGCTGATCTTTAGTGTACATAAGTCTTCTTCATCTGCCTCTATTTAACTCTGCATATATATTCTTGCTTTCTTTTCTTTCTTTCCTTTTCTCTTAACCTATTTGTTAGTTCTGTTTTCACTGCTTTATTCCCCACTTGGCACCTTGCTTTAGTTTTGTTTTCTGGTTTGTGCCTTAGTTTTGTTCTTAACTGGTAAATATAATTTTTGATTTCCTTTGTTCGCTGGGTCAATCTATTGTCCTTGATTTTGTTCGACTATTTTGACTTTGCTTATGGGTGTATATGTATATGTGTATATTCCATTAATTATTATTTCTCTGGTTTTGTAACTGCCATTTGTCTGGGGTTCATTTTTGGTTACTCGCTTTGGGGTATTTAATTTCAATGCTATAACAAACCCCTTGTGGAATCTTCATTCCTATCAGATATCAAGCCCTGAGCCTTTGGAGTGGGAGCACTGACTCCAAGCCCTAGACTACCAGAGAACTAACCCTAGGTGGTATCAAATAGTGAGAACCCACACAAAGGAAACCACCTGAATACAAGACCCAGCATCACCCAACCGCTGTAGCACCCTGTACAGGAAGCCTCATCTAAACAACAAACAAAACAAAAACACTAACCTAATCATCAGCAGATTAGATTATCACCTCACTCAGCCTTGCCCATCAGAGGAAAATCAAAACAACCTGAAAAAGAATTCAGAAGAGTAACAGTAAAGATGATCAAAAACCTTGAAAACAAAATGAAGAAAACGCAAGAATCAATTAACAAAGACCTAGAAGAATTAAAGAATAAGCATACAGAGACAAACAGCACAATTATTGAAATTTAATATACTCTGGAAGGAATCAATAGCAGAATATCTGAAGCAGAAGAACAAATCAGTGAGCTGGAAGATAAAATGGTGGAAGTAACTTCTGAAGAGCAGAATAAAGTAAAAAGAAACTGAGGACAGTCACAGAGACCTCTGGACAATATCAAACACACCAACATTTGAGTTACAGGGGTCCCAGTTAAGAAGAGAAAAAAAAGAAAGGGTATGACAAAATTTTTGAAGACACTGTAGTTGAAAATTTCCCCAACATGGCAAAGGAAATTACCAATCAAGTCCAAGAGACAGAGTCCCATACAGGATAAACCCAAGGAGAAACATGCCAAGACACATACTAATCAAACTAACAAAGACTAAACATAAAGAATATTAAAAGAAGTGAGGGAGAAGCAACAAATAACATACGAGGGGAACCCCATACACTTAGTGGCTGTCTTTCAGCAGAAACTCTGCAGGCCAGAATGGCATGATATAGTCAAAGCACTGAAAGGGAAAAATCTACAACCAAGATTATTGTACCCAGCAAGGATCTCACTCAAAACTGATGGAGAAATAAAAAGCTTTTCAGACAAGCAAAAGTTAAGAGAATTCAGTACCACCAAGCCAGCTTTACAACAAATGTTAAAGGGACTTATATGGTCAAGAAATACAAGAAAAGGAAAAAGATCTACAAAATCAACCCCAAACAATTAAGAAAATGGCAATAGGAACATATATATCAATAATTACTTTAAATGTAAATGGATTAAATGCTCCAACCAAAAGACAGACTGGCTGAATGGATACAAAAACAAGACCCATATATATGCTGTTGACAAGAAACCCACTTCAGACCTAAAGACACATGTAGACTGGAAGTGAAAAGATGGGAAAATGTATTCCATGCAAATGGAAAGCAAAAGAAAGCTAAGCAGCAATCCTCACATCAGATAAAATAGACCGTAAAATAAAGAAGATTACAGGAGATAAGGAAGGACACTACATAATGCTCAAAGGATCAATCCAAGAGGAAGACATACAACTGTAACTATCTATGCACCCAACACAGGAGCACCTCAATGCATCAGACAGACACTAACAGAGACAGAGGGAGAAATGGACAGTAACATAGTAACAGCGGGAGACTTCATCATCCACTCCCAGCAAGGGACACATCAAAACAGAAAGTCAGCAAGGAAACACAAGTCTTAAAGATACATTAGATGAGACAGATTTCATTGGTATCTTCAGGACATTCCATCCAAATGCAGAAGAATACACCTTCAAGTGCACATGGTACATTCTTCACAATAGACCACATCTTGGGTCACAAATCAAACCTCAGTAAATTTAAGAAAACTGTAATCATATCAAGCATCTTCTCCAACCACAATGCTATGAGACGAGGTATCAATTACAAGAAAATAACTATAAGAAATACAAACACATGGAGATTAAACAATATGTTTCTAAATACCAACAGGTTACTGAAGAACTCAAAAGGGAAATAAAAAAATTTCAAGAAACAAACGACAATGAAAAACACGACAACTCAAAACCTATGGGATGCAGCAAAAACGGTCCTAAGAGGGAAGTTTACAGCAATGCAATCCTACCTCAAAAAACAGGAAAAACATCGAATAGACAACCTAACTCTACACCTAAAACAACTGGAAAAAGAAGAACCAAAAACCCCAAAATTAGTAGAAGGAAAGAAATCATAAAGATTCAAGCAGAAATAAATGAAAAAGAAATGAAAGAAACAATAGTAAAAAATTAATAAAACTAAAAGCTGGTTCTTTGAGAAGATAAACAAAACTGACAAACCTTTTGCCAGACTCAACAAGAAAAAAAGAGAGAAGAATCAAATCAACCAAATTAGAAATGAAAAATAAGAGGTTACAACAGACAATGCAGAAATACAAAGGATTATCAGAGACCATTATGAACAACTATATGGCAATAAAATGGATAGCCTGGAAGAAGTGGAAAGATTCTTAGAAAAGCTCAATGTTCCAAGAATGAACCAGGAAGAAATAGAAATTATGAACAACCCAATTACAAGCACTCAAATTGAAGCTGTGATAAAAAATCTCCCAAAACACAAAAGCCCAAGACGAGATGGCGTCACAGGAGAATTCTATCAAACATTTAGAGAAGAGCTAAGGCCTATCCTTCTAAAACTCTCCAAAAATTGCAGAAGGAACACTTCCAAACTCATTCTATGAGGCCATCATCACCCTGATACCAAAACCAAAGACAACACAAAAAAAGAAGGCTGCAGGCCAATATCACTGGACTAGACACACAGTAAACAATCTGCCTGTAATGCAGCTCAGTCCCTCAGTCAGGAAGATGCCCTGGAGAAGGAGATGGCAATCCACTCCAGTACTCTTGTTAAATGGTAAAGTGCTGTTAAAGTGCTGCACTCAATATGCCAGCAAATCTGGAAAACTCAGCAGTGGCCACAGGACTGGAAAAGGTCAATTTTCATTCCATACCAAAGAAGGGCAATGCCAAAGAATGCTCAAACTACCGTTTGAGCATTTGCACTCATCTCACACACTAGTAAAGAAATGCTCAAAATTCTCCAAGCCAGGCTTCAGCAGTACACGAACCGTGAACTTCCAGATGTTCAAGCTGGATTTACAGAAGGCAGAGGAACCAGAGATCAAATTGCCAACACCTGCTGGATCATTGAAAAGGCAAGACAGTTCCAGACAAACATCTACTTCTGCTTTACTGATTATATACCAAAGCCTTTGACTCTGTGGATCACAACAAACTGTGGAAATTCTTCAAGAGATGGGAATACCAGACCACCTTACCTGCCTCCTGAGAAATCTGTATGCAGGTCAAAAAGCAACAGTTAGAACTGGACATGGAACAAGACTGGTTCCAAATTGGGAAAAGAGTACGTCAAGACTGTACATTGTCACCCTGCTTATTTAACTTACATGCAGAGTACATCATGCAAAATGCCAGGTTGGATGAAGCACAAGCTAGAATCAAGACTGCCAGGAGAAATATCAATAACCTCACATACACAGATGACACCACCCTTATGGCAGAAAGTGAAGAGGAACTAAAGACCCTCTTGATGAAAGTGAAAGAGGAGAGTGAAAAAGTTGGCTTAAAACGCAGCATTCAAAAAACTAAGATTATGGCACCAGGTCTCATCACTTCATGACAAATAGATCGGGAAACAATGGAAACAGTGAGACACTTTATTTTCTTGGGCTCCAAAATCCCTGCAGATGGTGACTGCAGCCATGAAATTAAAAGATGCTTCCTCCTTGGAAGAAAAGCTATGACTAACCTAGACAACATATTAAAAAGCAAAGACACTACTTCGCTGACAAAGGTCCACCTAGTCAAAGCTATGGTTTTTCCAGTAGTCATGTATGGATTTGAGAGTTGGACTATAAAGAAAGCTGAGCACCAAAGAATTGATGCTTTTGAACTGTGGTGTTGGAGAAGACTCTTGAGAGTCCCCTGGACTGCAAGGAGATCCAGCCAGCCATCCTAAAGGAAATCAGTCCTGAATATTCACTGGAAAGACTGATGGTGAAGCTGAAATTCCAATACTTTGGCCACCTGGTGTGAAGAGCTGACTCATTGGAAAAGACCTCAATGCTGGGAAAGACTGAAGGCAGGAGGAAAAGGGGAAGACAGAGGATGAGATGGTTGGATGGTGTCACCGATTTGATGGACATAAGTCTGAGGAAACACTGGGAGTTGGTGATGGACAGGGAAGCCTGGCATGCTGCAGTCCATGCGGTTGCAAAGAGTCAGACACGACTAAGCGACTGAACTGAAGTGATGATTCTTGCCTGGAAAATCCCATGGATGGAGATGCCTGGTGGGCTACAGTCCATGGGGTTGCAAGGATCTGACACGACTTACTGACTAAACCACCAGACAAACTTCGAAGATTTAACAGTCTTCCATGGCTGGTGGCTATGGAGGCACAGCTGGACGGCACAGCTCTAGAAACCAGCGCTGAAGCTGATTCCAGGACAGCACTAAGGCAAGGGAGGACTCCTAAACCTGCTGCCTCTCTCTGCCAGCAGGCCCCTTGTTGCACACAAGGCTCCTCCTTCTCACAGCCTGCCTTCCTGTGTCAGGCCAGCTGAACTTCAACACACCAGGCCCTGTCATGACTCTGCACAGGCAGCTACCTGGCTAGGAAGGCTCAACCTTGCCCCTTCTCAGTTTCTCCCAACTTCCTTCTCGTCTCATTCAGAGTATTCAACCAGAATCTACTGAGCGCTTGCCAAGCCAGCCACTTCTTGGGCCTTGGCGATATAGCAGGGAACAAAAGAGACAAACCCCTTGCTTTCCTAGAGACGAAATTTTAATCAACTTGTGCTCCCAAGGAAATAAAGCATAGAAAGGGAGTTTTGTGGGGGCTTATGATTTTTTCATCTGCTCAGTAAGGGCTTCACTGAGTGCTGAGAATTCTGCACTAGAATCTGGAGAGATGAGTGAGGGAGCAGTGCCATCTTCTGGAAGAGTGGTGCAGAGGCTAAGTGAGCGCGTCCTATTGGTGGTGATGGGGAGCGCGGAGAGGACCGAGGAGGAGGACAGGAAGGACAGGGTACCACACTGCACAGGGTGGTAAAGGCTGGCTAAAGGCTGGCGAGATGGAAAACCTGTGGCAGGGTCCAGAAGGAGAACAAAATCGTGCTGGCTGCTGGACAGAGATCACGGGAAGAACTGGGAAACAGGAAGAATGGTCAGGAGGCCGTGATCCAGGTAAAAGAAACAATGGCCTAGGCGCGGACCAGTGGTAAAAAACCCTTGTGCCAATGCAGGAGACGTGGGCTCAATCCCTGGTCCAGAAGACCCCACATGCCATGGAGCCACTCAGTTTGTGAGCCACAACTCTGGAGCCCAAGCCCTGCAACCCAAGGGCCGAAACTGCTGAGCCCACGCACCCGGAGCCCAAGCTCCGCACACAAGCAGCCCCTGCCCTGGAAAGCCCACGGGCCGCAACTAGAGAGCAGCCCCCTCACTGCAGCTAGAGAAACCCTGAGCACAGCAACAAAGACCCAGCGCAGCCAGGAACAAGTGAGAATTTAAAAAATATAAATATGAAGAGAAATCTCCTAAAGCAGAACAGTTATCATTTATTAAGTACATATTCTATGCTAGGCAGAGTAACTCTGCAAAGCAGTTGTTATCACCATTTTACACGGAAGGAAACTAAGGCTCAGAAAGGGTAAAGACAGCAAGAGGAAGATCAGCAGTAACTGTAACTCAAAAGCAATGGCAGAAGAGTGTGTATGTGGAACGGCCACGGAGTGACAGAGCTCACATCATGACGACCCTGCCGTGTCTAGGACACAATAGGGAACCCTGGGAAACGAGCCGCACGCACCCTCCTGCAGCTTCACGGCTCCCTGCTACAGGCTGGGGCTACGCAGATACAGAACACGCAGAAACTCCCAACTCTCCACAGAGCAGACTGCACACGTGTGCTCCAGCTACATCTCAGAATCCAGCCTATGACCAGACTTTCTAATAGAAACATTCAGGACCACAGTGTAAAAGGCTATACTTTTGCCTGTGGTTTTCCACACATTTGTCAGCCGGATTCTATGCCAGTGCTCTAGGTGTCTCTTGAGATGTGCGTTCACATAAGACATTCCAGCTCTTCATCTTCTGGGGACCTGTCTGGTGTCCCTCTGACAAGCTCTTGTGCGGACTGACTGCTGGCACTGTGAGGCGCCTCTTCACTGCAGCCTCACACACTGGCTCTCCAAGGAGTCTGGAGCATACCGAACCGCGGAGCTACAGCACCGGCTCTCCTGGGCCTGCAGCTTGGCAACTGCAGATCTTGGGACTTGTCTGCCTCTGTCCCTGAGTGAGCCGATTCACTACAATAAAGCCAGTCAACGGCCCCACCCCGCCGCCATATATGTCTCCTAAGGGCACTGTTTCTCTGGAGAACCCTAATAACGGAGTCAAGGCTCTTACGATTGGACACGTTTACATCTCCAGGATTTTTGCTCAATACATCCTCCTTCTATTACATTTTTCCTTTGCAATTAAAATCTTTTTGTTGTGAAAGATATCACAATATATGCATATATGAAGAGTAATAATAAAACGAACACTGTGTATCAACTGCTCAAGGTAAGAAAAAAAGAGTCCAGCACTTTAGAATGCTGGCACTCAAAGTACTGTCCCACAGAAGAATGAGCATCACCTGGAAGGTTTAAAAAATGCTAATCTCAGCTTCCTCCTCTGCCTTAGAACCTGCGTTTTAACAGGCTCTCCAAGCGAGTCATATGCACATTAAGTCGGAGTTCTCCTTAGAAGCCGGTTTCTCTTCTCTTCAACACTTGCCACAAATAATTAATACCCTGATTTTGTGTTGATCGCTTTTAATGATAGTTCTACAACCCTCATGTAATCTATCCCCAAACCACATAGCACCTCGTCTTGGAAATGGAAGGCCAGCGAACACCAGCCATGCGAGGAGGGGGCAGCATTGATCTCACTGGACAGAGGCTCCAGAAGGAGGGGAGCAGAGCAGTCTCAGGCCACGGTCTGACTTCCGCTTCCATGGACGCTGACCGGCCCCTTCTGAGGAAGATGCAAGCAAGGTCAGTCCTGGGAAACATAGGGCTTTCCACAGTTGGGAGCCTGGCAACACAAGCAGCGTGCGGGCCAGGCACTGGACATGCAGCAGAAGTCTGGTCTGTCAGAGTGGGCTGACCTGCACTTCGGCTTCTGAGTCCCATGTGGCCTAACCCTGCTCTCAGGGAAAAGTTGAAAACCTCCCTGAGTGTCCTTGGCAAAGCTTGGAAAGAAGACATGATCAAGATGAGCCAGGCCCCGATGAGGGTGCGGGCCAGGCTCTCGGCGTCCGTCCTCAGCACAGGTCTGGGGGTCTGGGCGCAGACACATGCAGGCTCACACTGCAGCCGCGAGGCTCGGCTGCCTGTTGCGCCCGACGCAGAGCTGTGTGCTGGCACCACTCTTCCTCCTCCTCCGAGCGAAACCTTGCCATTCTTTCTGCTGGGTCTCTTATTTTCCGTGTCTCATGTTTTATCTTCCTTGATTTATTCTTTCAATTTTGATGGAGTATTTCTTACAGTAGGTTAAGAAAAGGCATGTGACAGTTGAATTTTTTAAATCTGACTTCTGAAAACGACTATTCTGTATCATTCTTGCTGTATACTTTGGCTAGCTGTATAACTCTCGGTTGGTAATTGTTTCACTTCAGAATTTCAGCACTGTACTATTGCCTTCTTGATGCCTATGCTGCTGCCAAGAAGTCCAAAGATACCCTTGATTCTTGAGATGTGAGCTGGTACCCGCCCCAGGCTGGAAGTCTGTCCTCTTCAAACTCGGTGTTGAAAAACTACGACTGCCACGGGTCTGTTTGCTTCCCCAGTGCTAAGCACAATGTGCCCCTTTACTCTGGCAACTCACGCCCTTAAATTCTCAAGTTAAATCATTTCTTTCTTTCAGTCATTTCTATTTTTCTGATGTTCAATCTCCTACACTTGTCCTCAAATTTTCTTCTCTATTTTTAGCTTTTTCTCTTTTTTCTTTACATTTTGGGAAAATTACTCATACTTCATATGTATAATTACACATATATTTCACATTTTATAATATTTCTCAGCTTTTGTTTTCTGAATTAAAAAAAATTACTGTGTCATAACATCTCATTGGCCAAAGTAATTCGTAAGTCCAAGCTCCAAATTAAGGAATGGGGATGTACACTCTGCCTGTTCTGAAGCTATGGCAAGGCTGCAGGTGCATAATATGTATGACCCAAGGAGTGAAAACCCGGAACAGACATGTAAGCTGTCCCCACACAACTAAGGGGTGTGCCACGTTCCCATCAATAAGAGAGACTCATTTTAGCAGCGATGAGGGAGGGAAGTCAAGGGCGAGGTGGAAGAGGGAGGGTGTCTGCAGACACAAAAGACATACAGGGAAACAGGCCCCAAGTGCTGCGCGGGGCTCCACCCCTGGTGGACGCCTGGGACAGGGACGGTGCTGAACTCCAGCCCATCTCACTAGAGGAAGCCCTTCATGCCTTCTCCTTGGCAGCTCTGGATTTCCTGCATCACTACTCTTCTGTCTTGGGACCACTGTTAAGCAAAATGAGAGTTAGATGAACACATGCACTTAAATAGCAGGATGATCAATCTGACAACCCAGATGGCTAAGTGACTACAGGGTGTGTCTATACACAGCACAGGTATGTGAGGCGAAGGGATGACTCACACCCCCAGGCAGACAGAGCCAGACAGCATAAGATTTCACACATTGCTCAGAACGGCACATGACTGAAAACTTATGACTTCTTTCTAGAATTTCCCATTTAATATTTTCAGACAATAGTTGACCTCAGGTAACTCAAATAGTTGAAAGCAAAAGTGCAGTTAAGTGGGGACCACCGTAATTCTGATATACATGACCCTCTGCCACAAGGGCTTCCCTGGTGGCTCAGAGGTTAAAGCGTCTGCCTCCAATGCAGGAGACCCGGGTTCGATCCCTGGGTCGGGAAGACACCCTGGAGAAGGAAACGGCAATCCACTCCAGTATTCTTGCCTGGAGAATCCCATGGACACAGGAGCCTAGTACATTATAGTCCACGGGGTGCAAAGAGTCGGACATGACTGAGCGACTTCACCTGCCACAGGCTATCTTTGAAAAATCATTGTTCTACACTAAATAACATATTAACCAATTTGTTTCTAAAAAAACACCTAATTTTTATGAAACTCTTTCTCATGCAGGATCTCATCTGCAGAAGCCAAAAGGCACAGTAGAAGGATACAGAGTTTTGGTACTGGAGTTTGGTCTGAATTTCTGGTCCTACCACTGAGCTGGCAATCTTGGCAAGTTAATCTATGAGTCTTGTTTCCTGACACGTAAAACTGGATATAATATCTATCCTATGAGACTCCTATGAGGACTAAATGACAATAAATTTAAAAGAGTCTGGTTCTTTCAAAATTCTCTTGACATAACCAGCTAGGTCACCTGTATCAGAACAGACCTGACTGGACACCATGATCCCAAAGCAGGAACCTATGTACAAGCAGCGGAAGTGGCTGAGGGCGGAGTCCCGAGACAGAGGCCCCTTACACAGCAGACCATCTCCAGCCAGCCTTCCGGCTTCCGGCTTCCATAGTGGAAAGGCCCTGGTCTCATTAGCCAATCAGCAACACTCAGAGACTCTGCTTTCCCAGTGAGGGAGAAGATGGTATGTGGTCTTCTGGTTTTAAAAAGATCATCCAATTTTCCCTCCCCTGAACCACTCACATCCATGCCTCAGAGCCTAGACTGTGCTAGACTAGTTTCCTGCCTTTGGAGGTAAAATTTTTCTACTCAGTTTACAATTGTTGGTCTCTTAGAGCATTTCCTTAATACCTTTGAAAGGTAAAAAAGTTGGAGCAGAAAGTAAGCACCATGCCTAAAGTCACACAATTTGTTGTTGTTCAGTTGCTAAGTCATCACTGACTCTTTGCCACTCCGTGGGCTGTAGCACACCATGCTCCCCTGTCCTTAACCATCTCCTGGAGTTTGCTCAAACTCATGTTCATTGAGTCAGTGATGCCATCCGACCATCTCATTTCTCTCTCTCCCTTCTCCTCCTGCCCTCAATCTTTCCCAGCATAGTCTCTTTCTCAGTAAGTCGGCTCTTTGCATCAGGTGGCCAAAGCATTGAAGCTTCAGCATCAGTCTGTCCAATGAATATTGAAGACTGATTTCCTTTAGGACTGACTGGTTTGATATCCTTGCTTTGCAAGAGCCTCTCAAGAGTCTTTGCCAGTACCACAATTATCAATGCTTTGGCGCTTATAATTCTTATGGCCCAACTCTCACATCCACAAAAGACTGCTGAAAAGCTCATAGATTTGACTATACCAACTTCTATTGGCAAAGTGATGTCTCTGCATTTTAATATTCTGTCTAGTTTGTCATAGCTTTCCTTCCATGGAACAAGTGTTGTTGTATTTTTTAATTTCATGGCTGCAGTCAGTGTCCACAATGATTTTGGAATCCAAGAAAAGAAAATCTGTCACTGTTTCCATTTTTCCCCCATCTACTTACCATGCAGTGATGGGACCAGCTGCCATGATATTAGATTTTTGAATGCTGAGTTTTAAGCCAGCTTTTTCACTCTCCTCTTTCACTTCATCAAGAGGCTCTTTCAGTCCTCTTTACTTTTTGCCATTATATTGATATCATCTGCATATCTGAGGTTGCTGATATTTCTCCCGGCAATCGTGATTCCAGCTTGCAATTCATTCACCCCAGATTTTGCATGATATACTCTGCACAGAAGTTAAATAAGCAGGGTGACAATATACATACTTGATGAACTCCTTTCTTAATTTTGAACCAGCCTGCTGTTCTTTGTCCAGTTCTAGTTGCTGCTTCTTGATCCGCATACAGGTTTCTCAGAAGACAGGTAAGGTGGTCTGGTATTCCCATCTCTTTAAGAATTTCCCACAGTTTGTTATGACTCACATAGTTTAATGCTTTAGCAAAGTCAATGAAGCAGAAGTATATGTTTTTCTGGAAGTCCTTTGCTTTTTCTATGATCCAACAGATGTTGGCAATTTGATCTCTGGTTCCTCTGCCTTTTCAAAATCCAGCTTGTACATCTGGAATTTCTCAGTTCATGTACTGCTGAGCCTAGCTTGAAGGATTTTGAGCATTACCTTGCTGGCATGTGAAATGAGCACAATTGTATGGTAGCCTGAACATTCTTTGGCATTGCCCTTCTTTGGAATTGGAATGAAAACTGACCTTTTCCAGTCCTGTGGCCACTGTTTGAGTTTTCCAAATTTGCTGATATGTTGAGTGTAGCACTTTAACAGCATCATCTTTTAGGAACTGAAATAGCTCAGCTGGAATTCCATCATCTCTGCTACCTTTGTTTGTATGGTAATGCTACCTAAGGCCTACTTAACTTCACACTCCAGGATGTCCAGTGCTAGTTGAGTGACCACACCATCATGGTTACCCAGCTCCTTAAGATCTTTTTTGTACAGTTCTTCTGTGTATTCTTGCCATCTTTTCTTAATCTCTTCTGCTTCTGTTAGGTCTTTGCCATTTCTGTCCTTTATTGTGCCCATCCTTGCATGGTATGTTCCTTTGGTATCTCCAATTTTCTTGAAGTGATCTCTAGTCTTTCTCATTCTATTGTTTTCCTCTATTTCTTTGCACTGTTCACATAAGGCTCACTGTTCACATAAGGCTTTCTTATCTCGCCTTTCTGTTCTCTGGAACTCTACATTCAGTTGTGTATAACTTCTTTCTCCTCTCTTCTTTTCTCAGCTATTTGTAAGGGCTTCTCAGACAACCATTTTGCCTTCTTGCACTTTTCTTTGGGGTGGTTTCAGTCACCGCCTCCTGTACAGTGTTACTTACCTCTGTCCATAGTTCTTCAGGCACTCTATCAGATCTAATCTCTTGAATCTGTCACTTCCACTAAATAATCATAAGGGATTTGATTTAGGTCATACCTGAATGGCCTACTGGTCTTCCCTACTTTCTTCAATTTAAGTCTGAATTTGGCAGTAAGAAGTTCATGATCTGAGCTACAGTCAGCTTCAAGTCTTGTTTTTGCTGCCTGTATAGAGCTTCTCCATCTCTGGCTGCAAGTAATATAATCAATCTGATTTCAGTATTGACCACTGGGTGATGTCCATCATAGAGCTGTCTCTTGTGTTGTTAGAAGAAGGTGTTTCCTATGACCAGTGCATTCTCTTGGCAAAATTCTGTGAGCCTTTCCCCTGCTTCATTTTGTACTCCAAGGCCAAACTCGCCTGTTACTTCAGGTAATTCTTGACTTCCTACTTTTGCATTCTAATCTCCTATGATGAAAAGGATGTCTTTTGGGGGTGTTCTATAAGGTCTATAGATAGCATATTCAAAAGCAGAGACATTACTTTGCCAACAAAGGTCCGTCTAGTCAAGGCTATGGTTTTTCCTGTGGTCATGTATGGATGTGAGAGTTGGACTGTGAAGAAAGCTGAGCGCCAAAAAATTGATGCTTTTGAAGTGTGGTGTTGGAGAAGACTCTTGAGAGTCCCTTGGACTGCAAGGAGATCCAACCAGTCCATTCTAAAGATTAGTCTTGGGTGTTCTTTGGAAGGAATGATGCTAAAGCTGAAACTCCAGTACTTTGGCCACCTCATGTGAAGAGTTGACTCATTGGAAAAATACTTTGATGCTGGGAGGGATTAGGGGCAGGAGAAGGGGACGACAGAGGATGAGATGGCTGGATGGCATCACCAACTCGATGATGTGAGTTTGAGTGAACTCTGGGAGTTGGTAATGGACAGGGAGGCCTGGCATGCTGCGATTCATGGGGTCACAAAGAGTCGGACACAACTGAGCGACTGAACTGAACTGATAAGGTCTATAGGTCTTATAGCTCTATAAGGTCTAATAGGTCTTCACCCTTTCAACTTCAGCTTCTTTGGCATTAGTGGTTGGGGCATGGATAACTGTGATGTTGAATGGTTTGCCTTGCAAACAAACCAAGATTATTTTGTTGTTTTTGAGATTGCACCCAACTACTGCATTTTGGACTCTTTTCTTGACTATGAGGACTACTCCATTTCTTCTAAGGGATTCCTGCCCACAGTAGTAGATATACTGGCCACTTGAATTAAATGTCTGTTCTCGTCCATTTTAGTTCACTGATTCCTAAAATGCCGATGTTCATCTTGCCATCTCCTGCTTGAACATGTCCAATTTTACCTCGATTCATGGACCTAACGTTCTAGGTTCCTATGCAATACTGTTCTTTACAGCATTAGCTGTAAGTGCCATGCCTAAAATCTCAAGATTACTTTAGGCCAAAGTTTTCACTGCATGCAGGTATTTTGACTCCTGGCCCATAAACAGCTTTATCTCACCTGCATGCACTGTGCTCATTAGCAGCATCAACCTTTATTTTTGTTTAGATTAACAGACTTTATTCATATATGGTAATAAAGATACTATATAGGACTAGAGATATATACATGTGAGGTTCTTCCTTGTACTATATTTGGGCAGAAAATCGCAGCATCTATCATATCTTTATCAATGTTTATTAACACTTTAAAATGACTCTGGTCTTTCTAGCACCACTGACAAGCCTTATTCTTTCTTTCGGCTGCACCAGGTCTTCGTTGTAGCGTGAAGGCTCTTAGCTGGAGCTGTGGGATCCAGTCCCCTTGCCTGTCCGGTGGTTAGGACTCCACACGCCCAACGCAGGAGGCTCAGGTTCATCCCTGGCCACGGAGCTAAGACCCCACATACCACATGGCATGGTCAATAAATAAATACATAAAACCCTTATAATCGCTAAAAATTTTCCAGCCATATAACTTGGAAAATTATAGTTTTTGTCTTGTAGATAACTTTTTAAATACTGTGGTCACAAATGCACCTATCTATGAAACGAAAATAGAATCAGGGTCACAGACAATAGACTGGTGGTTCCCAAGGCAGTGAGGAATGGGAGAGGGCTGGACTGGGAGCTTGGGATTAGCAGATGCAAACTGGTAATACACAGCATGGATAAACAGGGTCCTACTTACTATATGGCACAGGTAGCTGCATTCTACATCCGGTGATAAACCATAATGGAACAGAATATGAAAAAGTGTGTGTATGTAAAATTGAGTCACCTTGCTATACAGCAACAAGTAACACAACACTGCAATTCAACTATACTTTTTAAAAAAAAAAGCTGGTCAACCCTTATGGAAGTTTCCATCTTGAGCTCTTTTACGCGCGCGGCACAGTGTGAATATGTGCACACCGCTATGCAGCAAACCTCTAGCGCGCTTCATCTTGCAAAGCGGAAACTATACATCCAGTAAATGCTTCACCCCTTCCCTCCAGCCCCTGGCAACCACCATCTCATACTTTCTAGGAGTTCAACTATTTTAGATATCTCGGATAAATGGAATCATGCAGTGTTTGTCTTCCAGAAATTGGTTTATTTAGCACAATGTCCCTGAGATTCACCGTTTCAACATATGACAAGATTTCCCTTTTTTTTTAAGGCTGAATAATAGTCCACTGGATGTATACATCCCATTCTCTTCACCCGCTCATCTGCTGATGGAACTTAAGATTGCTTCCACCTCTCGGCTATTTGAACAAGGCCACAATGAACGTGGCAGTGTCAAGCAGGGTCTACTGTCACCTCCGTTAAGTCCACCTCTGAAATGACTCCAGCCTAGAAACATACAGCTTCTGACTTCTAATTCACAGCTCCTTCCACAACACCATTAACATCTATTCAGCAAATGCTTGC
This sequence comes from Aepyceros melampus, assembly GCA_006408695.1. Taxonomy (NCBI): domain Eukaryota; kingdom Metazoa; phylum Chordata; class Mammalia; order Artiodactyla; family Bovidae; genus Aepyceros; species Aepyceros melampus. The sequence goes on along the minus strand of SJXQ01000902.1, from coordinate 63,774 downwards.
TGACTGCTGAATATGTAGCAGGTATGTGCTACGTTACTGGTCTTACTCTCAGGCTGCTCACAGTCTAATGGAGAGCAGCAAACGCACTAATTAAAGCACAGTGAGGCTGTTCTGGCAGAGGTTAAGCACCCAGCCCAGCTAGAGAAAGGACTCAGAGAAGACGTCCTAGAGATGACACGTGAGCAGAGCTCTGAACGGCAAGCGTCAGGCATTAGGGCACTAAGGAAGGGCAGACATGTGAAGACATCTAGAGAAATTAGGCTTTTTAAAAGAACTGCATTCAAAGCATCTTAGGGATCCTGGAGAGCTGCATATGGGCTTCATTTCCATGGTGCCAACTGCTGTGATACCTCAACGACAGGCTGCCCCACCAGGCCAGCAACACGGATACTGCTCCAGAGTTCACTGAATACCAGTGTCTTACACTGCTCTGCTAGGCACAATCGTTCTGCACTAATTAAGGGCCTTGAGTATGTAACTTGCCAAAGTTTAGCCTGTGAGTTTGGACACTCTGAATTAGACTGGGCAGAGTGGGCAGCCAGAGTGCTGATATTTTTATCACAGAAACATCACTCTTCCATCCTCAACTCACCAATAACATACAGCGCTTCTAAGGAGTGCTTAATGTGAGTAAGACACAGGCAGGCAATGCCCAGCAGCTGCTGAGACAGCACACCTCACGGCAAGGCTCCGCACTGCTCACTCTCTCCTCGGAGTTCACAAGTGAGACGGCACCCACGGGATGCACAGTATTATGTGCAGCTGAAAAACGAACTCAGACCTTTTCTGACAGAAAGCTGATTAACTGGACAATGAGACTGACCCTGCCAACTGGGTCACCTGGCAGACACTGTGCAAACGGTAAACAAGCTGCAGTCACAGTTCTGAGGTTTTGATGACAACACACCTTAAACGGATCAAAGTATTTACCAGAAACTACTGGCTCAGGTGCACTGAAGTGAGCAATGTTTTTATTCTCCCAATCAATTTTGAGTATACTAGGTTATACAAGGTCCTTCTAAATGAAAGAATAACAGGTATAATAGGCAATCAATTGATAAGATTTGGTAAAGCCTCTGTTACATTTCTAGTGAGAAACTGAATGACTGATGATGAGATTATCCTTTTATAAGCCAGACAGACCTTTTCTGACAGAAAGCTGATTAACTGGACAATGAGACTGACCCTGCCAACTGGGTCACCTGGCAGACACTGTGCAAACGGTAAACAAGCTGCAGTCACAGTTCTGAGGTTTTGATGACAACACACCTTAAGCGGATCAAAGTATTTACCAGAAACTACTGGCTCAGGTGCACTGAAGTGAGCAATGTTTTTATTCTCCCAATCAATTTTGAGTATACTAGGTTATACAAGGTCCTTCTAAATGAAAGAATAACAGGTATAATAGGCAATCAATTGATAAGATTTGGTAAAGCCTCTGTTACATTTCTAGTGAGAAACTGAATGACTGATGATGAGATTATCCTTTTATAAGCCAGATGGTCTCTAATTTTCTGCTTTCATTAAAATTGACAGTGTACCTAACCAAGCTGTCGTCTAATTAACAAATTAATTTTTGATGATACATATCACTATGTGATTTCAGGCATACAACTCAAATTTCAAAAACTTGAACATTACTAAAATTAAATTTCTTCTTTTCTTTTATGCCTAGGCAAACAAAGATTTCTGGAACTTAAATTTGCAAAGACAAAAAAATAGGAATAGAATTAAAAACTGTCATTTTGTCAATAATATTCAGCCACAGTTATGTGAACAAATTTAGGTGGAAAAGCCTCCTCCATCTCACTGAGAGGCAAGTCTAATAAACCTGTACTTTTTTTTTTCCTTCAGGGGAAAACGTGAACACTATCTACTACCACAAATTATGCAGGCGAACTTTCCACGTCTAGGGAATCGCAGGAATCAGCACAGGTGGAGTGCGAAGGACTGACCTAGGAAAACCTTACCTTGGTGATCGCCATTACCGCCCCTGCCAGGTAAGTAAATAAACCTGTACTTTTTTGCATAAGTTATTTATAAAAATTTAAAATGCATGTTGTTTGTTGCATGCTAATTTATATAACTTATTAACATATCAAATATATATAACACATAAATCTTATAAATGCTACATATATTCTTTTGTATCAGTCAACTTTTTTTTTGGCCACACCATGGGGTTTGTGGGATTTTTTTCCTCTACTAGGGATCGAACCTGGGTCCTCTGAAGTGAAACAGCGGAGTCCCAATCACTAGATCACCAGGGAATTCCCTATAAATTGACTTTAATAAGAGCAGAAAGGGAATTCATTGCATAGTTTTAATAATCTATAAGGAAAAAAGAATCTGAGAAAAAACATATATATATGTGTGTGTGGCTGAGTCACTCTGCCATGTGTCTGAAACTAGCACAACACTGCAAATCAACTATGCTTCAATAAAGAAAAAGAAAAGAATAGAGACATGCAAGTTTCAAGAGAAAAAGTGTCTGCGCTTCCTCGGTGGTCCAGGGGCTAAGAATCCACCTGCCAGTGCAGGGGACACAGGTTTGATCCCTTGCCAGGGAAGATCCCACATGTCTCAGAGCACCTGGGCCCACGCACCAAGACTGCTGGGCCTGCTCACCCTAGCCTGTGCTCCATGGAAAGAAGCCGCTGCAATGGGGGGAGCCTGCACACCACAACCAGAGAAAGCCCATGTGCAGCAAAAAAGACCCAGTGCAGCCAAGAAAAATCAATAAACGGAAAAATAAAATTTCTGTTATAGAAAAGCATTCTTTAAGTGGCTGACAAAGGCACACCACTAAAGGTTTCAGATTCCACTAGACATTTTCAAAAAGTGATGTAATCATTTTGTTTTAAAATGTTAACATTTATGACTCTCTGGAAGTTATATCCTCTGCCCCTATAAATAGCATTTTTGCCCTTTTCTCTTTTTAAAACAGCTGATTCACATTAAACATACAGTACTTCATGTGTTAGATAAATGTTCTTAGTTCATATATGTCATTTAAATTGAGTTATGGCAATTTAGTATACTATTGATCAACACAACAAATGCATTATAATTCTGGTAAGCTTAAAATGTCAACAAAAATCTGCAGGGAGGTTCGCAATGTTTCAAAATTATTTAGTCCAAACACCTAGTATCAAACATAAAGCTTTTGGTGATACGACTCCTACCTTTCCAGTTTTATCCTCCAGCCTCTGGCACTTAAAGTCTTAAATTCAAGGAATTAGTCACTGTCACAGTTTTGTGCGTTTGCTTAGTTTTCCAAAAGGATCAAAATCCTATTAGATGTTCCCTGCTCTTATGAGTGCAAGCCCACATGCATATTAGGCTATTAAATGTTTGGAAACCTCCTACATAAAGGAAACTGTTTAAATTTGTTTATTCCAGTATCACCCAAATCTGTGCAACTCTAGAACTCTTTTAATAGCCCATGAAATTAGTGCTTCATGTAACACCCTTTGGGAAAACATCTGGCAAAATATTAAGACCCACTTTAAAAGTCTGTACCAAAATGTTTTGAGCAATTGCCACAGGAAAAAAAAAGTCTGTACCACTTTCCAAACTTCACCCAAGGGGCATCCTTCTCCTAGTATTCCCATAGGTTTCACAGCCTTCAACAGGGCTTAGCGATGACGACATGACATAGGTCTGGCACCACAATTCCTGGTTCCCAGCAGGACTTCAATGTTGGGTGAACAAATGACCAACTTAAAGATGGAAATAGGGACTACCCTGATGATACAGTGGTTAAGACTCCGTGCTCCCAATGCATGGGTTTGATCGCTGGTTGTGGAACTAAGATCTCACATGCTGCAGGACACAGCCAAAGCAAAAAGATGGAAATGAAGAAAAGGGGTGGATAATTTCCAAGCTACTTTGGTTGACTGGACAAGGGAAAATACTCTGAAGAAATAGAAGACTGGCAAGAAAAGCAGAGAGTCCCTTTTGGATACCGTGGGCATCAAAGTGGAAATGTGCAGTACACAGCTGCATTTGACCCAGAGTAGAGAGGTGAAGACTCTAGGATAGATGACAGAGGCATGGAAGAACCAACGGCATTAACCCTGGAAAAGAAAACTGAGTGGGAAAAACTAGGGAACAGGACTATTTAAAAGTGTCCAAAGAACATTTCTCTAGCCAAAAAACCTGGAATTCCCTTCAACTCCTTCCATTTAGTCCATCACCACGCTCTGTCACCTCTGCCTTCAGAAGCTATCCAGAATTCACCTCCTCTCCATGTGCACTACCACAAACAGTTCCAGCCTAGACCACTGCAAAAGCCTGAACTGCACCCACTCACGCCCAGACCAATCCCAGACACCCTCCATCCAGCATCAGAATGGCCTTTAAAAAATGTTAGATCATGTGATGTTTTTCCTTCAAATCCTGCACTTGATCTGACCCTTGCTTGCCCAGCTCTCATACCAGCTGACTGCCTGCTGCTCTCTGCCTATACTGTCCCTCCTTTCTGTCCCTCACGCAAGCTCAGAAGGTTCTTGCCTCAGAAACCTTCTGGTGGTAGTTCTAACTGGAATGTTCTTTTCTGAAACTTTCAGCTGACTCATAACCTCCTGTCATTCAGCCCAAATTAAGACAGAGCTGCTACTATCATATCTAAAACTGCTACTATAAATCACTCAGTATCACATCACTTTACATTTTTTCTTAGCATTTATTATAACTTAAAATTAATTTTAAAAATTATTGATCTCTCTCCATGAGAGCAGAGTTTCAGTCTGTCTTGTTCACTGCTGTATCTCTAGCAACCAAAAAATGTTCTGACCTACAGTGGGCACTCAAATATTTTTTGTATGAATTAATAAAGAAAAGCAGGAGGAAAACTCAGAAAGCTGGAAAGAAAATCAGAAGAGAGGAGAAGCTGACAGAAGAGTCTCAGGAAGGAGGAAGTCAAAAAGAATGGTGACTAAGAAGCAACTGAATTTGGCAAGTCCATCTTTGGTGTCCTTTAAGGGGGCAGCTTTGGAAAAGTAGAAGAGGCAGAAGGCAGATGACAATGGGGAAATGAGCAAATGGGAAGTGCGGCGGAAAGGGCAAAGCAGAGGAAGCAGCTAGGACGCTATTTCGAGGGTGAGAAAAGACAAAAGAGAGTATCTCTTCATGGTTCAAGCTTAGGCAAGGACCCAGTGGAAAAGGGAATACTGACAAACAAGGAAAGAAGATGCTAGGACAAGGCCATCAGTGTTATAGGAAGAAATGCAATCCTAAAGCCACATTACTCATCTTCGCTCTAAAATTATCCCACAGTGTCTGTTTCACATTCAGAAATACCTACTCTCTGAAAATCATGTATTATTTATATGATTCTTACGTAGGCTCAGTCTACAAAATAATTATTAAAATTCCGCACATCTTTAACTCTTAGAAGGTACACACTGAGGTGTTTGGGGTAGAGAGGTGTGCAGTGTCCTCACAGATGGTTCAGAGAACAGAACTTTTAGAGAGAGAAAGGCAGAGAGGAGAGAACGAGTATGTGTGACACGATAAAGCAAATAAGGAACGATGACGACAACGGGCAGAATCTAAAGGTAAGCAGATGTTCTTTGCACTATTTGTGTAGTTATGTATAGACAAAAAGAGAGCAACAAAGACAAATATTATTTCCTAAACAATCAACAATGTATTAGTAATTCTTTCCTAACAAACAATATAATTTCCTAAGCAGGAAAGGCAACTTCCATGAATGGTTGACATGGACTGTCAAATTTCTTGGTAAACTATTACAACTTAAGAAGTAAGCAGCAAAAGTACAACAACTCTGTCTAAGGGGGCCCAGGCATAAACCCTTTATAACATTTTAGCAAAAGAAAATGTTCCAGCTATTGTAGAAGGCTATTTTCATGACAAAATTAATGTTTGTATAAAGTGAGTGGTAACTCTCTATTATTTGGCATCCCTAATAAAAAGAAGTCAATCCTGTCACTAGAAAATTACTGTTTGGTTTTCAATGAGCACACGCAGTACAAAGAAAACCTAATAAGGTCATTCCTTGACAACTAGAGTAGAAAAAGTCTGAAGCACAGTTTCTGATTCATCTGTAACAGTATCCACCGTAAACAGATATTGGTCAAGATTTTGCTGTAATGGAATATCCTAAGAAGGAGGAAAAAATAAGCAGAGAGTGGACTCTACTAGTAATTTGATTTGATCCATTTTCACTTGTACAAATGGTTTGCTGATGGTAACTTTGCTAGGAAACGGATGCCTAAGAGTACTACAGGACTTTTGGAAAAAAATAAGAATAATATTCCTTATGTAAGGAGTATTGGGCTTCCCTGGTGGCTCAGCTGGTAAAGAATTCACGTGCAATGTGGGAGACCTGGGTTCGATCCCTGGGTTGGGAAGATCCCTTGGAGAAGGGAAAGGCTACCCACTCCAGTATTCTGGCCTGGAGAATGCCATGGACTGTATAGTCTGTGGGGTCGCAAAGAGCCGGAAATGACTTTCACTAAGGAATATTAACTAGATCAAATACATATACAGAATTGTCAAAAATAATAATCACTTTCTCCCTTCCATCTCTCTGGGAAAAGCTGTGCTTTCTCTCAAGGCCAAGAGGCAAGAACTCTCCCCCTCTCTGAACTGAAGGAGCCACTAAAATGGGTTCCACTAGACACTCATCTTCCGTTCCTAAAACTTCACTCCAAAGCCAAAGCGCTGACCTAGAATCATGTGGAGCCTGGAGTTCACAGGGTCCCTCTTCCTAGCAGGGAGGCAGTAGAGCAATTCTATTCTAAAGTTTAACCCATGAAACCCACGGGTCAAGGTTTAATGTGATGAGACACCAACATAACACGACACACCTCACCACCCAAAGGAGTGACCAACAGGCCAGGCGCAAGCTCTAGCACACTCAGAGCTCATTTCTCTTCAAACAGCAGTTTAGGGCTAAAAACATTATAGAGGACCTAAATTCTTACTCTCATTAAACAAACTGAATCACTAATAATATATATTCTAGCGGGTGTTCAAGGCAACTATTTGTGTGTAAAACTGAGTTTTTTTTTTTTTTTTTTTATGGGCTTTCACTATTTACTTAAATGGAATGACCACCCCAAACCTGAAGTCTTTCCTTTGAGCTGCACCCCTCCCTGTCTCCTAGGGCTTACAGTCTAGTTTTCAAGACACTTCTAAGGGAGCATGCAAGGATGTGCTTAAATATTTAAAATAGCACAGGCAATGCATTTCTTTAGTGTTCTGACAAAGAAGATTCTAATTGCTGTGAAGCAGGATAAAAACTGGTTTTAAAGAGGAAGATGAACTGGACTTGAAGGATGTCAGGATTCTGAGAGGTGATGAGGTGGGTCTTACAGGCAGCCTTTCCATTTATGAAGTATTTTCACCTGGACACTCATTTCTTTTGACTCTTACAAGAATCGCAGAGGAAGTCAAACACATCTTCAATTTACAGAGAAGAAAAGTGAGGATGAGAAGTCCTGACTATATAAGAATTGATAACAATAAGCAATGAGATGTCCAGCAGTCCAGACTGGTGTGGGAGAGAATAAGAAAAATAATACAAACTGGGCATGGGGCCTGTGAGGGTCATAGCATTTAAAGGGTTAGAGACTAAATACCTGAATACTAATTAGGGAAGAGTACTGCCAACAGCCCGGTGAGACCTAATAAAGGTGTGAATTGTAAAAATACACAGAAATTAAATTGGTAGTATTTGTTCTAAACTTTAAATTACCGAGAAAACAATAGCAACGAACCTTATAAGTAGTTTCAGGAAGGAAAACCTCTAACCAACAAACTTCCCTAGCACTACTGAGAGCCCAAGACGGTGTGATAATTTACCAACAAACTCTAATATCATCAGAGGTTTTAAACAGGCTTCTAATTAAAACTGGGACTGCCGACAATACTGCTGTAAGCACAAATTCACAAATTCCAGAGTTGCCTAAACAAAGAATACTTCTGCACATCTCAACGAGCAGCACTATGTCTTTACGAAGATTTCCAAAGATTCTTGACTTTCCACTCAGAACAGTCTCATTTGGTCAACTGAAGTCCGTCTTATTTCCATATTTAAGCCCTGACCCTGCAAAGAGCAAGGACTCAAAGAACAGCTGCAGAATAAATGAAGCCATTATCACAGGCAACTTTAACGCCAGTCTGTTCCAAAACAGAGTTCTCAGAATTTCGAAATCAAGTCTGGAAGAAGACTCTTTCACCGCCGGTCGCCAGCCTTCCCTGCCGGGGCCTTAAGATCGATCCTCAGGATCCTGTTTTCCAAGGCAAGGCCACAGTGCCATTTCCCGGAGATGACAACCGCTCAGCCCCAGCCATGTTAGCCTCCCCGGAGCGAGACCCAAGGGGCTGCGGGCACCGAGGCCGTCTCAAAGGGCCCTGGGCGGCGTCAGGGCAGCATCTGCAGAGACGCGGCTGCTCCCCGGGTCCTACTCACCGCGACTGGGAGGCCGTGCTCAGGGCCGTCGGCAGCGTCGAGGCGGGGCGCCGCCGCCGGGGCCGGGGCCGGGGCCGGGGCCGGCGCCGGCGCGGGCGGCTGCCGGTGCTTGCCGGCGCGCTTGGCCTTGGCCTGGATGCAGCGCTGGTGAAGGGCGAAGGTGTGCTGGCGCTCGAGCTCCAGGCGCTCGGGCGACACGGCCTCGTAGCGGGCCTCACAGGTGCTGTGGTGGCGCCGGCACAGCTCGATGCGCCGGCGGAGGCGCTCCATGACCGCGCTGTGCCGCGGCAGCGCGAACTCCGCCATGGGGCAGGTGGGCAGCACCATGGGCCGCGGGCTGCACAGGCCAGGCCCGAGGCGGGCCTCTCGGGCCGGCTGGCACTGCACGCCCCGCTCCCCGCCGGCTGCCCGGCTGCCTCACTGCCACGCCATGGTCCCGCGCGCTGCGGGACGGGCTCGCGCGCGGCGGGGGTCTGCCTCTGGCCCCGCTCGGCCCAACCCGGGCAGGCGCTCGCTGCCCACCTCAGGCCTCGGCCTGTCCCCGCCGGCCCGGCCCCATTGTTTTCCGCGCCGCCGCCGCCGCCATCTTAAAATTGTTTTCGGAGCTCTCGGAAGAGGGCGGGGCTCCGGCAGCGAGCCTGCCGTCACAGCTGATGAACAGACACTGCGGCCAATTAGAGGAGGAAGAGCGGGCCGCCCGAGGGGCGGGGCCGCGCACAGTGGAGGCGCGCTGGGCTGGTCCCGTGCGGAGTTTAAAAGGAACTCTCAAGTCAGGCGCAGGGAAGCAGCTGGCGGGCTTCAGTCCTCAGCTCTCAGCTGAGAGTGACCGACAGAAGCTGGCTCTAAACGCCGCCTCACGCGAACAGGCCCTTCCGGGTCCGCCGCGGAAAGGAGGGCAGTAGGCGCGGCGCAACCCGCCAGACCCAGATGCTGGTCTGGCACCGTAGCGATTCACCATTTTCCTACCGCTTCTTAAATTCGGGTTTGATAAGCTCAACAGTAGCCACGCTTTTTCAGTGTCATCGGTTTTTCTTCGACCTCACTCCTCACATTCAGCCTCACAGTTGGTAAGAATCGTACTCGAGCTGAAGGTTTCTTCATGCGCTATTCTGAATCGAGAGTATCAACCTGCCCTTATGTGAAAGTATTTCAAAAGTTACACCTACTAAAAGAAAAAATGCCGACATGAGGAAAAGGATATGAAGTCTCCTGGGGGAGGTGGTGGCACAATAGAACTGCGAAGGATGATGCTTTAGTAAATAAAACAACACGGGGAGCCTGGCCTCCAAGTTTTACGTTTAAAACTTTACGTGTTAGGTAAAATTAAATCAGACGACAAAATCCTACTAAAGACAATCACTCTAGTATTATACCTAGTAGGCAAAGGAAGTGGGAGACTAGGGGGAAAAAACATGAGCAATCAAACTAGACAGTCGGTTGGATCAAGAGAAACTAGGATGCCAATACCTGTTGGCACCCTAACTGCTAAAGAGAAACAGGAGGTGCCAAAAGGCTACAAAATGAGACACCATCGACAGCACCAATATTTGGTACAGTAACTTCTTACTAGGCCAATGAAAATGTTTTAAAAGCAGAAGAAAAAATCGAGTCTTTATTCAAATAGTACTTGTTTTTATACAAATGCTGCAAAAAATACAAGTGACCCACCAAAAGCAAAAGTGCTTAGGGCTCATGAACACCGTAACAGTCCTGCTTTTACCATTCTTCAAACAAATTTTACACCAGAATTAAAGTTCCTTTCTAATGGGAAAGATAATTGTTAACTAGGAGCACTACATTTTGTGTACTCTTCAAAAGCAATTCAAAAGCCTATTTAATACTACATAAAAAAAGTTTTGACCTAATGTTCTAAAATATCCCTAAATAGGAATATAAAAGATGGAGTCTGATTCCAAGTCATTTATTTTTGAATAAAAATTTTGAGGTTAAATGGTTTCCATAATCTACAAGAATAGTATCTACAAATCACCCCTCTTCTTCTGAGCTGCTAGTCATCCTATACAACTGAAACGACTGAACCCCAGTCCAACAGGAAAAAGATGCAAAGCCTACTTTGAATTATATTCACCTTCACGTGGTAAGATGAATAACTATTTCACTGTTTATAAAAGTTTCTGTCTATTAGCAAACTTTCATGTAGTAGCCAATTAATGGAAGATTAACCCACTCCTGAAACAGTAAAGCAAATTGAAGGTTATTTGTGATGTTCAGTCAAAAGCAGATGCTTAACACAGGGCTTTAATGTAACACCATTTAGCAATGCCAACAATCTGAGAAAAGTGGAGTGTTATGGATAAGAGAAATTGAGGAACACATCTGATGCAGTGGGCATTTTATATCAGTGGGGCAGATAACCAGCATATAAAACAACATAAGTGCCTTTGAAAGAGATGAATACTGCTGCTGTTCATTCATTCATGTCAGACTTCTAATTAGGAGGCTGCATCTTCAACAAAGTGGAATACAGAACCAAGACTTTATTTAGCTTTGATTTTTGGTGGGTTCCCCCCCACCAAGGACTAGAGGGGAGGGGAGATAAACGTTGCTAAATTACCCTGGATATGATAAATTACCCTGCAAATGAACAGTCTACTGATTTATACTCATTATTCCACAGCTAGCTGGAAGAAACTAAGGGAAGCATGATGTACAATGTCAATTTAGGGTGAAGGCAGACTTCTAGAAATGCAATGATCCCACACATTTACTTCAAGGAGAAACCTGCAGACATATTTTCAGGTCTTGCTAAGTAACTGTTTATTTGCACTCAATACATTTGGGAAAGTCTGCTACATAGCTAAGGTCACTGTGACCAAGAACAACAGATGAAAAAGGATAAAGCACTGAACAGCAAGAAGATGCATCCCACCCTCATAAGAATTTAAGTGAACAAGTAAAAAATTGAAGATAAACAGATACAGCCTTCATCTTTTACGAATATACTTCCTCCCCAATATAAACACTCTGGAGTGTTTATATATTCAGTGCAAGAAACAGTATCATCGGTACATTTGCAACACCTCTGAAGAAACAATAAAGCTAAAAAAAAAAAAAAATCTAGTTCTGAATACATTTCAGTGTGGTGTAATAATGGTATTATTACACTATAGTGATAGGGGAGAGGCCCTGATAGCACCCATCTGCATTCCACATGAAAAAACAGACCTAAGCTCATTTATTAAAAATTCTACAAGCCACATAACTTAAAAAAAAAAAAAATTGAACAGGACTGCTTTATCATGTAATTTAAGACACAACTGTTACATGAACTGCAAATAAAGATTTAAAAGATATAGCAGCTACAAAAATCAGAAAACTCATGCTAAAAGTCACTCCCCCCATAAATACTTTTAGCCTGTGTTCAATTACAGTCAATTCTGAATTGGCTCAACTCTGGATTAGACTTCTGAAGTCTTTAAACGGAGTAAAAGATGAAGGATAGTATTCTATCCTGTACTTTGACCCTGGAAAGGTGTGGGTCTGCTTAACGAAGGAAGAAGAAACATACACATAATCACAATAAAGCTTAACACTATGCAGAGCTTATAATCATTTTTAGCAATGGACTGTAAGCTGCGCTGTGAAGACAAAATGCATAGCAGAGGAGAAAGCTCTTGGGAATTTGGGGAATTTGAGAAGGTAAGACAGTGTCAACACAGTGGAAGATGTGATGAAAACATCTGCACCTACTCTGGAGCTCACACACGGTGGTAGCTCCCTGAGAAGCCACCTGCTTGAGAAGGCTGGAGCCCGGACACTCCTGGCGTGTGAAGGATGGGTGCCTGAGTGCCATATATGCCACCTCTTCCACTATCTGCAGAGCTGTGTGGGAACTAACTGTTCCAAGGGCAAGAGAACACACATACTTTATGGTCTAACCAACAAGTGAAATGTTTTTTCTTTTTGTATGTCTATTTTTAATATAACTTAAACAATCTTTACTTAAATTTGGGCTTCCATCCAATCACTCTCAATTTCTTTAAGAGGAACTGAATAATGGAAGCAAGGAAAACAAGATTATAACCACAAATGACTGCATTTTAAACATGATTAGCAATTAGGGGACAAAGACACTTAAATGTTTCATAATACCAAACTTAAAATCAGTTACAATTCACCAACTTCAAATTCATCCCCCTAACATTTTTAAAGGTTGGTTTTATTTCTGCACGGACAGATTAATATATTAAATTAAGCCAAGATTTTTAAAGACTGGCAAAGTTCTATCACTCTATTTTAAAAAAACAAACGTTTAAAAACGAAAAAAATTACAAGTTAGTTGCTTCATGTTACATTTCACAACAATTATGTTAAGCTTTTCTCTCTACAGAAACAGGGTCCTTTATGTCACAACTGCAATTATTTACTGCTAGATGTTTAAAATTACACAGGCGAGTGTTCAGCTGGGACCTGCTGATGGTGGTGCATCTGAAGGTTTTTGAATTTCAACCCAAGGTGTGCCAGGTCCTCTCCTAGGACCCACACTTGCAGGGGAAGGGGAGGGAGAGAAAAATCACAGGTCAAGTTCTTAAGATTGTTTCACTCTCTTCTCGGCTTTCTGTTTCTTGGTGATCTGTTCAAAATTTCCTCCTCCTGTTGGGTGAAAAAACAAGAAATTCACTATAATTAGCATTTTTTTTTTTAAAGTAAAAACTCACCATGTTTTCAAGATCAACCAGCTGGGTATAACTCATTTGAGGAAAAACAAACAAAAAAATGATTAGAAGAAAATGCACCAAAAACAATGATTGGCTCAGTGGTGGTAGAAATGTGCATGTGTTGTTATTCAGTCTTTGTTTTCCATAAATATGCAGTTTTCTAAACCTAATCCCATCAACATTTTCTTTAAAAAGGACCACCACTAGGCTATCATATGTTATCCTGCTTAATCCTGAATAATCTACCGGTCTATGGACATATTAGTCCCACTTTGAGGCTGAGAAAGCACAGATTCACGAGGACTAAAGGCTATCCAAGCCCAAGCTGAGTTCATATAATACTCAAGACTACAACCCAGGGACTTCCCTGGCAGTCCAGTGGTTAAGACCCCCTGCTGCCAGTGCAGGCAGCACAGGTTGGAACCCTAGCTGAGAAAATAAGACCCCACATGCTACATGGCATGGCCTAAAAAATAAGACTACAAACCCAGTGCTCTTTACACACTATGCCCACTTATTCTGTGAGTTCTGGGGAATATGAAAATAAGACTGGCCCCTACCTGAAATAATTCTGCATTCTAGTTGAGACAGAATATATCCATTGAAAATATAAACAGCATTGACCTTTATCAATAGAAGGGCAGAGTTGTGGTAGCTGGAAATGAAAACTGGGTAGTTTCCAGAAAGGATCAGAATGAAAGAGAAGTGCTGAGAAAAGGGACCTTGGTGAGAATGACGTGGACTATTTTCCTTCCCTCATACCTCATATCCAATCTACTTGACTGGATCAGATCCACTGACTGGACTATTTTCCTTCCCTCATACCTCATATCCAATCTACTTGACTGGATCAGATCCAATCTGTCCAATCTGATCAGAAATCCAGATCAGATACTCACGTCCTTCTCTATCACCCTGCTCAAAGCCACTGTATCGTGCCTGGATTATTACAGTAATCTAACTAGGCTCCTTAATTCTCCCTGGTCTGCAGAAGACATCAAAGCCAGAGTAATCAGATCCCATCAGTCCTTTGCCCAGTAGACTATGATGCCTGCCTATTTCACTAGCAGGAAAACTCAAGTCCCATACAACAGCCTCAGAGGCCTCACCTAACCTGGAGCTCTCCCCATGTTCTTTTTCTCCATTCTTGTCATCTACTGGCTTACGCTGGCCTTCTAGACTACCATTTCAGGTCTTTTGAGCGGTCGTTTTTCTCTGCCAGGATTCTCTTCCCATGGACATCTCCATGGCAAAGTCTTTTACCTCTTTCAAGTTTTTGCTACGCTGAGGCCTATCATCTTTAAAATTATGTACAACTCACTCTGCCCCCAGTACTTCCAAAACCTTTTTCTGTCTTTTTATTTTTCATACCTCATTGCTTTTTATCATACTTTATTCATGTCATTTACTTCCTTAAGACGCTGATTGCTTATTGTTTCCTTCCACTAGAATTAAGCTCCTCAAAGGTAGAGTATTTTTGTCTTGTTCACTAACAATGACTCCAGAAATATTTACTGAATGAATGAACAAATGAATTCATCAGCAGGAGGGACAAAAATTTTAGAATGCAGTGATTTGTCCAAGAAATAGTTTTAAGGGCACAGTGAGGAGAGACAATGAAAGAGGACTATGAACAACTTGAACCTACCATTACTAGAAAGCACTTTATTAGTCTTCCCTTGCCTTCTGCTTATTACAGAAAACCATTTTCAGCACGGAAAATAGTTTTGAGATTCAGATGTAATTTAAAATTTAAAAATTGAATTTTTTAATGCTAAGAATCCCACTTTTACAAAATTGGCTATAACAGAATTTTTACTGTCATAGCCATTGAAAATTATCTTATGAAAATACTCTACTTAAATGCACCTTCACCTGAGTTGCCTGAAACATAAAATATACTCTCCCCTCACTTTCTATTACCTCTGCTTTAGGTTTCCTGTCTTCCTCCTCTTGACTGACAGTGTCACCATCTTCTTCAACATCACTTTTTTGCTTCTCTTCTAAGAAATCAAAGTAAAACAATTGAGTAAAATCTTACACTTATTTTTCGGTAACTAGAAAATTAGCATTAGAACACACTTCTAGAGTCTAAAACAATCCTGACAGTAACTTGCTTATAAGGGTTTGAAGCAACATCTTAGGGTGCTGGCTCAGAGCAGATTATTTTGGGGTCTACTTCTTACCAAGTTTCTCTTCACTTTCCTCCTCTTCATCTCCCTTTTCCTTCTCCTCTTCCTTTTCTCTTCATCCTCCTTCACATCTGGCTGAGGAGCATCAGTCTTTTTGTATTCCACAGGACTGGCCTGTTTCTGAAATATTCCCCCAAAGCGCAACAGGTTTGTTCATATTTTATGTATTATATTACCATGTAATTATTGAATGCCTATGATCAAAGTTCTGTGCAAGTGGTATGCTGGAGCAGATACAAAGAAATGTGTAAGAAGGAATTCCTGCCTGAGAGTTTCCTCTCCAGTGAGCATGTATGGTTCAAGGTAGAAGGAACAGTAGAAACAAAGGGGTCAGGCAGGAATGTGTAAGTCTAACTAGTCAAAGGTGACTGAGGTAATAAATATGCAAAATAGTGGCAGAGGATAAAGCTGGAAAAGAAGATTGGGGATCAGGTTACAAAACGTCTCGAATGCAATATGAAGCATAAGTCTTCTTTAGCAGAGTAGAGGGCCTAAACAAAATTTTCTTCTTCTTTTTTTTAAATTCCATATAACAAAGACTAAACAAGAAAAACTATAATAAGGCTCTATTACTCCTGTATGTGGTATTTGGGGGGAAGGGAGAATACTGAAAAGAGAAATGGATAACGAGAAATCAAAGACTGAATTATGAATTATATGAACAGAAACAGGTATGCCAGCAGGAAAAGCTAGTTTGTGCAGATGGGTCAGTTTTATATCCAAGTTGTTTTTTTTCTTCCTTCTTTCAGAAAGCTGCTGCCAAATACAAAGGAGAGCAATGCACTAGGACTGGCAACTGAGGGGCTAACAATCCTACTTCCATCTGGGAACAATAAATGGCCACCGAAAATAGTGAACAGGGTTTCAGAAGTCAGCACCAAATGTGGCCCAATCATTACTGAGCTGCTACAAAAGAAAAGCCTCTGGCAATATATCTTGGTTATTTTTAACATGGTAAGAGTGAATCAAAATAAAACAAAACAAACCAACAACAACTCATACCTTTCCAGAACAGCAGAAGAGGATGACAAGAAACACGGGCAGGGCTACAGTCAAAATGTAGACCACCCAGAGCATGGGCGCTCCTCAGCTGCTTCAATCATCTGCCCCACTACACCTGGCTGGAAAACAAGACAGCACGCATTTCATGGTCTGGTTTTTGACACTAAATATAGGCAGTACTGTCCCACTGTTAAATTCCTGCCTGGCACTGCTCAGATACCATTTTCACAGGATTCAAGCCTAGATGTCCACACAGTGTAAAAAGGAAATAAAAGTCTCAATTTTCCTGCTGTCTTTATCATCAAGGGTATTTCTCTTTCTTAGGTGTGAAAGCTGGCTTCCCAATTACCTGCAAAGTTTCTTAACCTCAGGGACCAGTGAATGAAGAATTTCTTTTTCTTAGTGTGTCTCCAATTTTCAATTTGGCCTTATGACCAATTATTTTTAAATTCCACTTATTTAATAAACCAAGATTCAATATTTAAGAGTGCATTAAAATAGATCCTAAATGGAAAACTTTGTTAAATCTTTTTTTTACATTGTTTAAATTGGAGAATAGTTGATTTACGATGTGCTAGTTTCTGCTGTACAGCAAAGTGAGTTAGTTATATATGTATCTACTCTTCTAGATTCTATTCCCATATAGGTCATTAAAGAATGTTGAATAGAGATCCCTGTGCAGTACAATAGGTTCTTATTAGTTATCTGTTTTATATATAGTAGTACATTTGTCAATCCCTGTTAACTATATTTTAACACAATTTTAAAAGAAATACCATGCATATAACACAAATATAGACTCTAAAATCTTTGTATTAACCTAATGAAATCATGTCCAAAACCCCAGTATTTTGTCTTTAGTAAACACAGGTCACACTTTCTATGACAACATTCCCAAATAAGGGAAAAGACAAATCTTAGAAGATCGCTCTTCACAACAGTAGCAATTAGTTACCCATAAAAGACATAAATGCCTAAGAAACCAGGAAGCACAAACCTCAGAAGCCCCATCTGCAGCTTTCTTCAGACCCCATCCATCATTGGCCCAATCGTCAACTACTCTTCGATCACCACAAACAATAAAGTTGTCAAAAAAATGTCCGAAGTCATAGACCAAAGTTCCAAACCAATAGCACTAAAAGGAGTCATTTTGAAAGGCTCTAGATCTTCAAAGAAATCTGGATTTGGTATTTTCCGTGGTTTCCAGATTCCCTAGAGAAAAGTATTTAAAACAATCATTTCAGATAATGATCAACACAAATTTATAGTGAACCTAAATAAGATGAATTCAGCATTATCTGTGACGTTAGTGCTGACCGGGTGAAACTTAGCAGGAGGAAAACAATAAATGCTACTAATGCCTCTAGGACGGCTGAACTCCAGCTACTTCCAATTTCTACTTTCAGTTTCACCCATGACCTTGATTCAGACCAGCACCTTGCTCTACCTGGCACATTCCAAGAGCTTTCACTCTTATCTAGTAACTGCTGGTACGAGTAGGAGCATAAATCAGTACAGATTTCTTCAGTGGTGAAGTGTACACGATCTTCAATCAGATATTTCACCTCAGACAACTACCTAGAGAAACAGTTACCACATATACTCAGACTAGTACAAGAAAAATTATTGCAGCAAGGATTCTAAAAGCAAAAACGGAAATTCACCTAAATGGCCGTCAACAAAAAAGCTACAGGGCAACTTTTCTTATTGCCTGCACAACTAAAAATACACTTAAAAACAGAAAAGTATACACAGTCTATATGTAGAGATACAACTTACATTTTGAAGTAAGCTGTAAAGTAGAAATTAATGATTTTAAATAATCTGACTAGAATAGAAACAGAAGTGAGACCAGGGTCGGAATTGTTACAGAGCCACAGTAAACTTGAAGCTTTAAGGTATCACCACCGGTATGATCATTTCATTTGAGCTTCAGAGTCTTTTTATAGCTGAAGATAGCGAGGTCAAGCAATGGGCTAACTCATGGTCAGGAAACCTACTTTCACCATAGTCCCCTATCCACGCTACCAGAGACTGCCAGTTTGGCTATTTATGGCTGGAGCACCCCTGCCACATGGTAGGAGGGTGTCCAAAACACAAGTTTTCATTTTTGTTTGTTTTAAGTTATAATGCAATTATGAAAGCTCATCTTTCCACTTTCTAGGTTTATCTTTTCAACACAACACTTAAAAGTTCTCTCTTAATTCTGAAGTTTACTTTGTTTTTAATTCAATTCTTTGAATATAGAGGATCAATCTGTGGCAGGCTCACTACACACTCGAGAACTATCTGAACACAAAGAGTTCAATGAAGCAGCTCAACCATCAGGAGGTACCAACCTGGTAGTTAGGGTTGTCAATCATGGGGGGCTTCCATCTGCCCTTATAATTAGGGTTGTCAATCATGGGTCGCTGCCAGACACCGCACCCAGGGGCCGACTCACACTTAGGGTTGGCAATCTGAGGAGCCTCCCATTCTCCGTCCATATCTTCATCCCTGTGGAGACATAAACAAACTGCAAGTGGATTCTGTGAAGCAAGACTATGAAAAGCTACCCCAGGGCTTCCCTAAAATCCTGCAGGAATATTCAGCAGCATACTACAAAGCATTATTTTATTTCTGCATTTCTAGTAACAAAGGATTTTCTGTGACGGATACATTAAAAAGAGAGATGAAAATGTAATCAATATAGTTTGTTGAGCTCTACACTTAAGTTTGAGCAGTTGACTACTGGAGTGGGTTGCCATTTCCTTCTCCAGGAGACCTTCCTGACCCAGGGATTGAACCCAGGTCTCCCGCACTGCAGGCAGACGCTTTACTGTCTGGGCCCCCGGGGAAGCCCTGGCTGTATTAAGTACTAACTTCCCCTTCAGTAAAAAGCAGGCAATGTTAAAGTTAACCAACGCTCATACCAGTCCTCCGGCCTCTCTGCATCTGGGTCAGGCACATACTCAGGCTCTTCATCTAACCAGCCTTCAGGCTTCGTAGCTTCTTCATCTGGAATCTTAGCTGGGGCATCTTCATCCCTAAGCACAAAAGAAAAAGACAATCAATGACAACACTGGCCACAGAACTGCAATGATTACAATGTGGTCCCACTTTGTGAAATAGCTCCTCCTAGAAATATCTAAAACCATATCAAGGGCCTAGTATGCAGAATATATAGAGAACTTTTACGATTCAATAACAAAAGACAATTTGATTTTAAAACCAATAGAGGATTTGAATAAACATTTCTTCAGATATACAAATGCCCAAAAAGCACATGAAAATATGTTCTACATCACTAGTCATCATTTTGAATGCAAATCAAAACCACAGTAAGATACCACTTCATAACCAGTGGGATGACCATAATGAAAAAGGACTGATAAAACTAAGTATTGGCAAGGATATGGAAAAAAATGAAACCCTCATACATTGCTTGTAAGAAAGCAAAATGGTGCAGCTACCTTAGAAAACAGTTTGGCAGCCCCTCACAAAGTTAAACATAGTTACCATGTGACCTAACAATTACACTCCTAGGAATATACCCAAAAGAAATGAAAATGTATCTTCACCCCAAACCATTCATTTGAATGTCTATAGTAGCGTTATTCACAACCATAGCCCAAAAAGGGAAACAACCTAAGTGTCAATTAAACAAGGAATGGATAAATAAAATGTGGTGTGGAATATTATTCAGTCACAAAAAGAAAGTATCAATACAAGGTTCCACATGGATGAGTTTTAGAGTTAAAACTATTACACTAAACCAAAGCAGCTAGACACCAAAGACCACATATTTTACTAATCCTATATCCAAAATGGTCAAATCCATAAGACAGAAAGTAGATTACTGGTTGCCAGGGGCTGGTAGAAGGGAGAAATAGGGAGGAAGTAACTGCTTCTTGGGTATGGGCGTCTTTTTGGGTGATAAAAATGTTTTGTGGAGTTAGACAGTGGTAATTGCTGCACAACACTGTGAATATACTAAACCAGTAAACTGTACATTTTAAAAGGGTGGATTTTAGCATGTGAATTATGACTTTAACAGTCACCCTTCTAAGTTTATCAAGAAGTACATGATTTCAAAGCTTTATGCAGGTACTATAAGACAGTGCCACTTTAGCTGGTAACCAAGGACATCTCCTATTCTTGGTCAGGGTTATGCTTGTTTTAAACTATGCTAGTTTAAAACTGTGTTAGGACTAAAACTTGTCTATCATTCACCTGACCTTTTAAGCTGAACATTTACTTCTCCTCCTCTACAACAAAACAGCTAGTTAAGGAATACAATACTGAACAAGGTGAGCCCAAATCTAATGTTCACCAAACATACAAATAAACTCACCCTTTACACCAGTGCAGCACATAAGTATCAACTAGAATTTCCCTATGAAACCTAAGAGGATGCTTTTACAAATGGAAGATCAGTTTTATCATTTCTCTTTGTTCACTTTCTAACATTTCCACAAGTCACCATACGAAGAGTTCAAACAGGGTCTATACAAGAGGACAACCCACCTGTTTCCATTTGTTACCACTCTCCAACTTGCATCCCACATAAAAGACCGCTCAATTTCCCTCGTGTGTTAAGCTCGCTCCTCGTCCTCTACTTTTGCATATGATATTCTCCTTCAACCAGGAAATACCACTTCCCATCTTTACCAGTTAGTTATCTCTTGCCCACTTTCAATTCTCAATTTAAAAATATTGAAGTTTGATATACTTGGTGCTCTGGTCACCATGGAAACACATATTAGATCATTCACCATATGCATGCCAACTTCAATTGCCTGTCTCACAACTACGGTGAGAGCTGTGCAGGCAGCTGTGTGCCTGTGGCTTTGTACTCCAGGGCCCAACAGAGAGCAGAGATCTCCTGAGTACTTTTTATAGGAGAAAGGTTATTTTTCAAATTAAAATTTTAGGACTCCAGCTTTAAATTGAATTATAGAAGCATGGGAAAGGCCAGGCAAAAAAATGTGAAGTTTTGTCACAAACCAACTGTGTTGCCACAGGCAAACCCTATCATTAGTTTCAGCATTTAGTAGCTTGTAAAATGGTGTGAGGCAGTCCAGATGATCACGACAGCCCTGGTGATCACTATGTGGTCACTACTATTTTCAGCTATAGTAGTCTGCATTTCTCCTAAAATTTAGACTGCATCACAGATTATACAAATTATCAGATGTCAACCACATTAGATTGCTTAAGCCACATGGAATACATGAAATTCTCCACTGCATTCAAAAACAAGTACCAAAGACTCACCAGTCATCTGGTTTGACAGCATCAGGATCTGGTATTTTTGGTCTTTCATCCCAATCTTCAGGCTTCCGGTCTTCTGGGTCCTCAATTTCACGTGAAGGATTTACAGGAGGAGTCATGTCATTTAACAAATTCCCACTGTTCACAACAGATTGGTCCACTAATATTTCAAAACTATTATCTGGATTCAAGACTGAAAAAAATTAAATGCAATTTTTATAAGTTAATTAGCCACTCATTCCCAAGTTTTCTTTACCACAAAAGATCATATTTCACACAGAAGGCAGAAGCATGGAGTAATGACTTTGGGTATTAAGAGTCGGAACATGGTCATGGAGGCTCAGGCAAGTTTGTACTCTTCCTTATCTGTAAATCATAAACATTAGTTCTTCAGGTTTTTAGAAATTAAACAGGTAAAATTTTAAAAACAAAATATTCCATGAACATGGAATATGAACATAAAAACATCAAAAAACCAAAAGTATGCAAAGTAACTGCAATATTGGTTTGTCACAAATGGTTACACACAGGTCAACAGGCAAATAAGTTTATTTATTATAACCATCCCCCAGTTAAAAAGACCCATTTCCTCATTTTCTAAGTTGGTATTACCACTATCTGTGTTGCCAACAGTTCCAGTCACACAAACCTTTTATTTATTAAACCACAAATCTACTCAGGTTGTACTTTTGGACTCCAGTGAAGAATGCAAATGTAACTTTAAATCTATAAAGTTATCTTAAGTGGAATTATGCTAAAGCCTGAATCCTACAACTAAATGTCTAATCGGCAAGTGACTAGATCACAGCACATCCAGAATACTGTGGAAGATAACAGAGCAAGTACTATGCTGCTATCCTACACGATAATGAAGGTGATCAATGTTATCCATGAAACATACTCTCACAGAAAATTCTCACACTTCTGTTAATAAAACATAATCTTTAATATAAATTATATGTGTTTACACATATATACATGTTTATTCACATATGGCCAGATACATATCACAATGTTGATATTTCAGATACTTTAAATGTCTTTTTTCCTTTCAAATTTCTATGCTGAATATATATACTTTCGTTATAAAGAAAAAAAGTTATTGCATTCTTTAGGAAAAGAAGCATGACTATATGTGATCTCAAAGCAGCAGAAAAAGCTTTATGACTATAAAAACCCCATTCCAATGTCTGAATGATTATACTCAACTGTCTAGGTGTTGGAGCATCCAAACAAGTTCAACTAGAAGACACTGAGAAAAACTGTACACACATTTCTATTGCATGTCCTGTTACTTAACATTCTATCAACAAGAAAATAAACAAAGGCAGGAGATGAGTAGAAATCGAGCAAAGAATCTCTTTACAGGACATACAAGCTTTTCTTAAGACCTGTTTCTCAATTCAACCTCAGGAAGAAACATTTCTTTTAGTACTGAGAAACTAAGTTCTTCTCACCACTATGATATTGAGTCAATAGAGATTGTTATTTGCAGGTTTATAATCTTTAGAAGGATGATAAATGGGTAGTGCCAAAAACCCCCCAAATTAGTTAATTGTTTTTCTTACTTAATGTATAAAGATGTGTTTTCTTATCAGTAAAATAGGTCTTCAGATCTGCATCTGGCCTCTTAGCATGCTTTTCTTCATAGACACCTGTTTTGGGGTTTTTGTGGCGGAAGATGAAGTGCAATTTATAGTCCTCTCCACATTTATCTGGACCAAACATAATCGTATAGGGGGTCTTGTCGTGGAACTGATCCTTCAGAAACAAAAACGAATTAAGTAACTCAAAGTGTTGAAAAGCAACTTTTCAAAAGTATAATATACCCTCTTACAAAATCCCAAATAGTGTCCTATTTATTCATTTATGAGATCTGTACCGATACCACTGAAAATAACCAGAAATTTCACTGAGAATGTATGAAAGTAATTAAAAGCATAAAATAATGCATTCATCTAGAGAGTTACTTCTAATAAAGTTTGCTAAAACTAAAAATTACATAGGACAGAAACTAACAGCTTCGAAATTTACATTTCAAATAAAAAGCACAGAAATGTCAAAGTCGATTTTTTCAACTTTCAAGATATTTCAACAGCAGGAAAGAAGACCTTTATTTTCAAAAGTCTTAGACAATTTTCTTTCATTTCCTCTGAAATTCTTAAAAGGTAATTGGGTGGCCACGTAAACAGAAAGCACTTACCAGATTGAGCTCTGGGGTTTTGGAAAGTAGTTTCACATAGGCACCGCCACATTCTATCCCATTTTGGAAATTAACCTCATACCTAATTTTAGGGGGGAAAAAAAGCAAAAATCATACGGCATTATTTCCCCTTTCCCTCATTTTGATCACGTGTTTTATACAGGTTATATGCAAAAATTCCATCTTCTACTGTTATGTCCACCCAATCCTCCAAAATTAAACAAGTAAAAAAAAAAAAAAAACAAACATAATGTAGATTCCCAATAAATACTTTCTGCAAAATCCAGAAGTTCATTTGGTATCAGGAGGAAAAATAGCTGATTTATTTCAAAATAATTTATTGGGCATGAAAAAGAATGTTACAAAATGCTGAAACACATTCTGAAATTTCTATTGCAACATGTAATTATTCTCATTATTTTTTACATAGAGTATCAGTTTTAAACATGTATCATTCTTCCCAGAAAGCTTCTATCAAGCAAGTGATTTACTCACTGAACAATGAGAGGCTTGGTATCGAAGATGAAGGGCTTGTTCAGTTTAGTAGAGATAGCATGGTGTTTGGCCCGAGACATCAACACAAGTCCTTTATCGCCTGGAAGTTTCGTTTCCTTCATTTCATCTACCTCCCATTTTCCTGCAAGACAACAAAAAAAAGTTTCACTCCCTAACTACAGCTCTGAAGATCCTTAAATGGTAATAAATAAAACTCCGAGTTGTATAAATTCATCACATGGACAAATGTTTAACATGTTCCATTTACCTCTAAGAGCTGGCCTATTAATATTAAACAACATAACTGATAAATATTAGGATACAGTTTTTAAAAACCCAAAGCACATGCATTTTACCAATGCCTAGGAAAGACCTTCCATGTCCAAAATACAGCACCATGGGTAATAAATTATCTTTCTACTTTATAGTATAAAAATTAAAAAGGTCTAACCCTATAAAATATAATGGGACACACAAAGATAGAAAAGTTCCAAGGAATAACCTTAAAATGTATACATACTACTTTTAAACTAGTCTTGAGATTCTATGGAAACATACCATATCTCAATCTGCTATTATATCTAAATCAAATGCAACTCTCACCATCATATTTGGCAATTTCGTCATCAGTGTCATCTTTCTTGGCTTTGGATAAAATCCACCTGTAATTAAGACATCCCCCCAAATTAAGAATCAAATTATAGTTGGCCTGTAAAAAGAAACAATGTAAATAATAATAAAAACAGGGACAATTCATCTCTTCTTAGCCCACCTAATCACTCTACTTTCAACTTTTAAATATGTCTTTCAAGTAGTGATAATATATTATACTCAAATCAAAAATCTGTAACAAAAAGTACCAAACTCCATGAAATAATTTCACTTTTTAAGACTCAAGAGTAAAAAAAGTTTTTCTCAAAGAAAAAATTATAAGGTGAAGGGGAAATAAGTGGAAGCAAGAACCACATGTTCTAAAAGATTTTTCCTAAATGGGACTGAAAATATAAAATACTATCTAAAAAGAATCTACTATTCTATTTACATGATGTAAACAGATTTTTTCTCTAAGATTTTTTTCCCCCTACAAAACACTTACCCTGACAGAGTTCCTCTGTCAAAAGAATCAGCAAAATACACTTCCCCAGTTGGAACTGGAGCTTTGTAGGTGACCTGTGTTAAATATAAAAATGAATTAAGAATTAAAATATTCTCAGTAGGATCTATTCTCTTGATTGCTTTCAAACTTGCATGACTGGCCCTCAAATTCAAGCCATATAATTTATCTTTGGGACAATATAACAAAGGTTGACAGAGAGAGCATAAGTATTTTAGCAAATTTTGCTTTCCCTGAGGGATCCAAAATGCACCTTCATCTTTTGATTATCTCAAGAGGCAAAACGAACAGATTCAGAGATCATGTCAAACCTTTGGTGATGGTGGACTGCTGGCATCTGGCTTCGGTTTTGAGTCTTCTACCTCTTCAATGACGTCATCAAGATCATCCTCAATGTCAATCACATCATCGTCATGTCCATCATGAGCTTGAACAAGAGCAGTTCCAAGGACCAGTAACATACACAGCAACCACTTCCCTTCCATGATCTAAGTATTTTTAAAAAAAAGTACAGTTAAATGTATCACCTCATTTCAAAAATTTTGAACCCTTCTTATTTAAAATTAAGGCTTTCAAATCAGAGCTGAAAGGAACTTTACTGTATTTCATTTTATAGATAAAGAAAGTGAAGTCAGAATAACAGGTTTTCCTAAAATCAGTTAGTTAAAAGATCTAATTTCAAGAAAAAATTCAAAATATAACTCAAACATAAACAATTGTCCCCATATAGAATATCATGTTAGCTACACAGAGCTAGGGTGTTCAGATACAATTTCAAAATAACTTCTTGCATTTGTAAAGAGCTTTACAATAGACAAAGCCCCTTTTACAGAGTAGTTTAAATGAGGTAAAACATTACAATGAAATGACAGAGGAGTTAACTTGCCTCACATTAAAGACTTAATTTAGATTAGACGCTGCTGTTTTTGTCCAAAGATCAACAAGAATAGGTATGTTTTTTTAATTAGTGTTTTAAGGGACTTCCAGGGAACCCCGTGCAAAGCAGGGAACTTGAGTTTGATCCATGGCTGGGGAACTAAGATCCTACATGCAACAGAGCAACTAAGCCCACAGGCCACAATTAATTAGAGACTCCGTGCTCAACAAGATTCTGCATTAAAAAAAAAAAAAAAAAAAAAAGATCCTGCACAAAGCAATGAAGATCCCACCTGTGAGCAACTAAGACCCACTAAGCCAAATAAAGAAATAATACATCAGTTTTAAGATTAACAAAAAAATATATTAAACCATAGACCAACTATTTTTATCTCTTTTTTCTAAGCCTTCAAGTGTCTTATATATTATATTAGACTGTCATGGATGGTAGTCAATCCTTTCTCCAAAACCACAGATCTAAAGATATAAAAACTGAGCCACACGGATGCACAAAGTGATTTGGTAGTAGGGAGTATAGAATTTTAATTCTGCAAGACAAAGAGCTCTGGAGACAGATGGAGGTGAAAGCTGTACAACAATGTGAACATACTCAGTGCCACTGAACTGGATGGTTAAGATGGTAAACCTTACAAGTATTTTCACTACAATAAAAAAGATTTTATAAAAATAAAGAAAATAGCTTAATTTTTTGGTCACTTGTAAATCAACTTATTCTAATGCTGAATTTAACACCTAATTCCTTATAAATGCTATAATCCTCTAAAGTGAGTAATTATATAGAACTAGATTTTCATGTATCATTTGGCGGTATTTCTTTTATTTATAAATCGTGGGTACTGTTTTCACAAAATGAAAGAAAATAAAGCTCACTGGACTCCTAGGCAGCACAGAAAATAAAGAAATAAAAGATTTTTATAAAAATAAAAAGTCACTCATAATCTTTCCTAGGACTGTTATTAGAATTTAAAAACTCTCCATGTCAACATTATGCTATGGCTTCTTATACACCAAGAAATGCCAGTAATTTCAATTTTTCACTGGTAAGGCTTCTATTCTCTACCACCAAAATATACAATGGCATAGCAATACTGCTTTGATTTACAACTACACTGGATTCTCTGAAACTAAACAGGCTGATTCAACACTTTTATCTAAATCAACTGTAAGTCCTCACAGAAATAATGCTATAAATGGTAGTTGGGTTCCCAGGGATAAACTATAAATCAAATTAGCCCACAAAATAGTTAAGTCAAAAAGGCAAAATGTGATAAGCCTAGTAGCAATTAAGTGAATCACAAAACCAGTGAGTTAATAAGGACTATGTACTGATGTTAAAACACTCATGCTCAAGGAAAGCTAATCAGGGAGATGAACTAGCTAGTTACCTTTCAAAAATGGGATTCAGGTAGGGTTTAGTGAGGGAGAGCACAACTGCGGAACAGAGAGACTGATTTTTTTCTCTGAAATTTTTAATTTGTTGATATACTATTATTATGTTATGGGCTCCCAGGTGGCTCAGTGGTAAAGAATTGGTCTGCCAATGAAGGAGAGCCACATTTCAGGAAGATCCGCTGGAGAAGGAAATGGTAACCCACTCCAGTATTCTTGCCTGGGAAATCCTATGGAGGAACCTGGCAGGCTACAGTCCATGGAGTTGTAAAAGATTTGGTCACAAGTGAGCAACTGAGCACACACACACACACACACACACACCACACACACACCACGTACTGCTGTTACAGGCTGAACTGTGTCTCCTACCTCAAATTTGTATGTTGAACCTCGAACTCCCAACGTAACTATATTCAGAGAGAGGACCTTTAAGGAAGTAATTAAAGTTAAAAGCAGTCAGAAGGTTGGGGCCCTAATTGATAGGCCTGGTGTCTATAATAAGAGGAAGAGAACCAGGAATCCACGTGCACAGAGGTTAAGTTCAATGAGGACGCAAGATGGTTGCCCTCCGCAAGCTGAGAAAGGCCACACCAGAAGCCAACTCTGCCAAGACCCTGATCACGGACTTCCAGACTGTAAGAAAAAACCTTTCTGTTGTTTAAGCTACCCGGCCTGTGGTACTGTTACGGCAGTCCAAGCAGACTAACACAACGCTCCTTAGGTTGAGTATAATGTCACAAGACAGCTCTTCCTAACTTGAGCATGCCTCAGGGGGCTTTTTAAAACAGACTACTGACTGAGTGTGCGTGTGCTGGGCCTCTTCCTTTCTACCAGGTTCCAGGGGATGCCAAGGTTGCTACCTTGAGAACCACTGACTAGGGTTCATGAATCATCAACTTGTGCTTTGTGCTCCAGTTTATGAAAGCACTCTCACAGCTACATTATTTTGTAAACCTCCCTTGAGGTATTACTAAGATGTAGTGAATGAAAACAACCCAATCATTTACTCAATATCACAGCCAATAAGTGAGAGTCAAAGAACTCAAATCTCCTATTTCTATTATACTAGATAAAATGTGGCTGCACCCCGAACATGTGTGATAGAGACAGGATAGAAAGACTAGTCAGGAAGGGTCCTGAAGGGAGTGGTCTGGAATGGAGGACTCAGGCAGGGTTTAGTGAGTGAAGAGTGTGACTGCGGAACAGGCTGCTGGACCAAGGAACCCAGGCAAGGTGGCATCTGCGTGGGCGAGGCAGAATAAAAGCAGAAGTTGTCCGGTAGCATAAGGCTACCATCCCAGTCACGAACAACAGGAAATGCACTTCTCTCCACCACCATTTCCCTACAGCCAGAGTTTCAGGACCTGGTTTTTCAGGTTTGAGAAGTCTCAGGCACGTATCTGTTAACTTTTGCATTATCTAGAGGGTTGTTAAAGCTGTGGAGGAACCACCATTGCCAAACCATGACAAACCAATTCTCACAGCTGTGTGTTTATGAGCCTGAGCCACTGCTAGTGTTACATATGCTACTTCAACATTTGCCAAAGTCATTTGCCAATACTCCCAAGAAAATGCTAAACAGGTCTAGTTTCAAGAGCCACTATTAAGCCAGCCCAAACATTCCAAATTTTGTTAAAGACTTGGTCACACTTAGAAATAATTCAAAACAATATATTTTAAGCTGATCTTAATTCTCCACTTCATTAATGAAAATCCAATATTACCAAGTAACAAAACCCATCCTCGTTTCAGTCCTCCTACCCACACATATCAAAAAGGATGTTGCACTATTATGATTTCTATAAGAAAACACAGGAGAAATTTTAAGCAATCTTGGGTTTGACAAAGAGTTTCCCAATACATCAAAAGCTAGATACACAAAAGAAAAAAATTGGTTGAACTTACTTTAACTCTATGAAAGAAAGTTGAGAATTAAAAAACAAATCAAGCTAGGAGAAAATATTTGCAAAATAAATATCTAATAAAGAAATGGTTTCCAAAATGTCAAAGAACACAAATGCAACCAGTAAGAGAACAAACCACTCAATTACAAAATGGGCAAAACATCTAAACAGATACCTCACCAAACAAGATATTTAGATGGCATATGAAAAGATCAAACATCGTCTGCCACTGCTAAGTCGCTTCAGTCATGTCTGATTCTTTGCAACCCCTAGGCTCCTTCTGTCCATGGGATTCTCCTACTGGAGTGGGTTGCCATGCCCTTCTCCAGGGGATCTTCCTGGCTCAGGGATTGAACCCAGGTCTCCTGTAGCTCCTGCACTGCAGGCAGATTCTTTACCGCTGAGCCACTGGGGAAGCTCTTTCATCTGCCATTAGGTAACTGCGAACAACGAGATACTACAATACACCTATTAGAATGGCTAAGATCCGAAACACAAGCAAGGATGTGAAGTAACAGGAACTCATTTCACTGCTGGTGACAATCTAAAATTTCAGGCACTCTGGAACATACTCTGGCAATTTCTTACAAAGCTAACCATAGACTTACTATATGATTTGTCAATCATGTTCCCAAGATCTTGCCCAACTGATCTGAAGGCTTACGACTGGACAAAAACTGTCACACAAATGTTTATAGCAGCTTTATCCATAACTCAAAACCTGAAGAAACCAAAACATTCTTCAGTAGGGGAATGAGTAAACAAACTGTAGTATACCCATTCGATGAAATATTGTTCGGAAATTACAAGATGAGCTACCTAAACTGAATCACTTTGCTGTACAGCAGGAATTATCACATTGTAAACAAACTATAAGCTATACTTCAATTTAAAAATAAAGAGCTATTAAGCCAAAAAAAGACTTGAATCTTTAGTGGATACTGCTGAGAGAAGGCTGAGTCTGAAAAGGCCAATGCTATATAATTCCAATTAGATCACATTCTGAAGAAGGCCAAACCCTAGATATCAAAAGAAAAAAAAGAAAAATGAGAGGTTTAGAGGCAGCGGTCGGGTTGAATAGGTAAGCACAGGGGGCTATTTTAGGCAGAGAAAATATTCTGTAACTGCTGTAATTATGGATACATGGTACTACGTATTTTTCAAATCCCATAAAAGTTAACAGCACAAAAAATGAATCTTGATGTATGGAAGTTATAAAACATCATTTAAGCGGTTGAGTGATCCAAGGATACACACAGGATGTGACAAAACAACCCAACTGTATTACAAATATATGAAACCACCTCACTCAAAGAGGTGGCGGGAAAGGACTTTAACCTAAGTAACTCTGGAAATCAGTGAAGTCTGCAAAACCAGACTGTGCAAAAGTACTATTCAAGCTAAACTGACTCACATGAGTATACAGGTTAACCACGTGGATACTGCTATACATATATATCAGAACTGAACAATTAAGTACACGGATGGTGTATGCTAGGAGCCACTTGCAATGCTGAGCGTGGGAAATTTACGGACAAGCAAGGCAAAGAGGCTAAGATGATCCACATGGTGATGGGCAAGACTTAAGAGACTACAGTATGAAACTCATGTTTGTCTTAATATACAGAGGATACATACGAAATATTTATAGGTATGTGCACATAAACCAGCTAGTATACACACCTGTATTTTCTTGCTCTATCAGTTAAGAGGGCATACAAGAAACTACTACACCTCAGCAGCAATGCAATAAATACCCTAGTATCAAGGATTTTGGTTGCCAACATCATCTCCAATAAAAAGGAAACAGGGTTCCTCGGCTGATTCTAGGATTAGGGTAGCAAACATATAAGACAAGCCTGGAACATCTTGTACTCCCAGAAAGTGAGGAAGTTTTCAAAATAAAAACACCCACAACGATGGGGGGCTACATCAAAGGAACAAAAGAGCGAGCAATGGCCAAAGCTGGAACAATACGAGCAATAAATAAGTGGTATTGGATTATATTCTAAAGCACAAAATAAATGCCTATGAATCTACACATTACATTACTGAATAAATAAATAGAGTAAACAAATAAAAGAGGCAAACTTCCCAGGCAGAAATATTCCAAGTAACAGATACAGATAGTCCACTGTCAAGGAGAGAAACCTAACTCCCTACCCTTACAAGTGGGCTACACACAGTGCTCTCCTTCCTATATGGGAACAGGAAAAGCAGGGATTTGCAGTGGAGAAACCCAGCAAACACTACTTCAGCCAGGTGCTCAAGGTAAAGACCAAGAGCGATGTGTCATGCTGACAGCATGTGCCCTTGATACAATGTGGTGAAAACAATGCTTTAGTGCTCGCTTCGGCAGCACGTTAGTAAAACTCGAACGATACAGAGAAGATTAACATGGTCCCTGTGCAAGGATGACATGCAAATTCGTGAAGTGGTCCATATTTTTCAAATGGGTAAGAAAGCTGTGGTACATATACACAATGGAGTATTACTCAGCCATTAAAAAGAATACATTTGAATCCTTTCTAATGAAGTGGATGAAACTGGAGCCTATTATACAGAGTGAAGGAAGCCAGAAAGAAAAACACCAATACACTATACTAACACAATATATGGAATTTAGAAAGATGGTAATGATAACCCTGTATGCGAGACAGCAAAAGGGACACAGATGTATAGAACAGTCTTTTGGACTCTGTGGAGAGGGAGCGGGTGGGATGATTTGGGAGAATGGCACTGAAACATGTATAATATCATATAAGAAACGACTCGCCAGTCCAGGTTCGATGCATGATACAGGATGCTCAGGGCTGGTGCACTGGGATGACCCAGAGGGATGGTATGGGGAGGGAGGTAGGAGGGGGGTTCAGGATGGGGAATACGTGTACATCCGTGGCAGATTCATGTTTTGTGTATGGCAAAACCAATACAATATTGTAATTAGCCTCCAATTTAAATAAATAAATTTGTATTTAAAAAAAAAAAGAAAAAAAACCCAGTACTTTAACCTCTGTGGTCTTCTTCCCCAAAATCCATATTCCCTCTAATCATGAGGAAAACATCAAGGAAATCCCAACAGAGGGACTTCTGTCCTGACCAGTAGTCCTCAAATATGTCAAGAACATCAAAAACAAAGAAAATCTAAAAAACTGTCACAGCCAAGAGAGTTTAAGGAGACAAGAATAAATGTAATACAGTACCATGGAACAAGAGCAGCAAGTAAAAACAAAGGAAATCTGAATTAAATATGGGCTTCGGTAATTACCATTATCTGTTCATTAATTATAATAAATGTACTATACTAATGTTGTTAATCATGGCAGAAATGATTCTATAGATTTAAAACGATTCTGTAAAAATTTCATTTTTTAAAAAAAGGATGTTATGCTGCTGCTGCTGCTAAGTTGCTTCAGTTGCATCCGGCTCTGTGCGACCCCATAGACGGCAGCCCATCAGGCTCCCCGTCCCTGAGATTCTCCAGGCAAGAACACTGGAGTGGGTTGCCATTTCCTTCTCCAGCGCATGAAAGTGAAAAGTGAAAGGGAAGTTGCTCAGTCGTTTCCGACTCTTCGCGACCCCATGGACTGCAGCCTACCAGGCTCCTCCGTCCATGGGATTTTCCAGGCAATAAGTACTGGAGTGGGTTGCCATTGTCTTCTCCAGATGTTCCACTATTATGCATCAAATATTTATCTCCTATCCCTCCAAAAAAAAATGTCAGGGCTGAAATATATACTATTGGAATCTAGTCTAAATCTCTTTTCAGAGAAGAAACTGAGGTATAACAGACTGACGTGCCAAAAACGGTTGTCACAGTGAGGAGCAGAGGCCAAGTCTCCTGTCTCTCAACACTTCACTTGATAATTTTATACCACTTTTCCTTAGAAACAAAATGGTTTTTCACATAGGACATGTTAATGTCCAGGAAGACATCTAAGCAGCAGCTTTTTTCTCCCTTTAAAACTCTTCAAGGACTCCTCTGGTGGTCCAGTGGCTGAGAGTTCAGGCTTCCAACCCAGGGGAGCCGGGTTTGATCCCTGGTTAGAGACCTAGATCCTTTACGCCCTCTGCCACAACAAAGACCCACTGCAGCCTAATTAATTAATTACTTTGGGAAAATAAATAAATAGAACTCTTCACGTGTCTTAACACTTAGAAACTCCTAAGCAGAGAGTGTAAGGGTTTCCAGGGAGCTCAGTGGTAAAGAACCTGCCTGCAGTGCAGAAGATGTGGGTTCTATCCCTGGGTCGGGAAGATCCCAACCTAGAGAAGGAAATGGCAACCCACTCCCAGTATTCTAGACTAGGAAATCCCAAGGACAGAGAAGCCAGGCGGGCTACAGTCCATGGGGTCGCAAGAGAGTGGGACATGACTTAGCGACTAAACAACAAAGCAGACAGCGTATTTCTCTGTTGTCACTATTTTTAAGATTATTAACAGGAAATATGTAACAAGCTCAACAACAAAGCAATAATGCTTTAAAAATATATATAGCACATTTCCGCCACTCCCAACTTCCCCAAAGTCCCAGAGCCAATGACTCCTAGATCTAAAATGTTCAAGAATAAAAGTGAAGAAATTATGTGCCTTTAAACCAAGTTAAAGAAACATTAACATTTTCTAAGTCTCTTCACAGTTCATGCTCACTAAGCTACATTACCTCTTCCAGTGCAAGATTTCTCATATTCCTGAATGCCACTGTAGCAGTTTCTCTCATACTTTCTGCTTGAAAGCCATCATTTTCTTGGAGTACTTCATTTCCTGATTTTCCTCTAAGAGCCATTTTTATTTTCTTTCTTAATCACTGCAGCGCCCGTTTAAGCTTGGGTGCAAATGCTAGGTGGATGTCTAACTCATGACTCAATTACTTAGTGCCACAAACTGTCTCACAGCCGGCCCATTTAAATTCCTGTCTTGGCCAAATTACAAACTACTTACAGACCTCCAGGAGAGTAGCAATTAAAAATCAAAACCACAAACAAGAAAATTTTTTAACATTTATAAGTCTACCAAAGTGAACTTTTCTTAAAAATACCCTTAAATTATAAGTAAACATAGTTTTGTGTGGCTTTATCATACGATATCCCCTAACTAGAGCAAAAGTGAAGTCAATAAAACCAACAATATGAGGGCCAAGACTACACAGGCCAAGTTCTGATTTCTGTTGATCCAGAACTCGATCTGGAAATAAAACTTACAATTTCTAGGTTCAGAGAAGTGAACAGACTGCACTTCCTTCAAATACTCATTAAATATTTCTCAGCTAGATTTTTTCCCCCCTCCTTCGGCCATGCCGCATAGCTTGAGACATCAGAGATCAAACCCAGGCCCCAACAGTGAAAATGCCTAGCCGTGAGACTGCCAGGAAATTCCCTCAAATGGACTTTCAATAAATACTGGGTGGCAGGGCTCAAGACTGTTTCCTGGCAGTCACAAGACTGAAGTGTGAGAATTCTGTATTACAAAGGGTTAAAGGAGAAAATGGGTCTAATGCCCCTCAGCAAACCTGGCACATATTAAACACTAAATGAATGTTTGCTAATAGTGTTCAATTCCATGAGGGCCAACTAGTTATCAAATATTAAAAAGAAAAAACTCTGACCAATAAAGGGTGTCCTTAAAGTCTGGAAACATAAAATGTATTTGCCCATATTCTCAGAGTTCATGAATATTCTGTACCATTAGTCCTACCAATCAAATTTCAGGGGGGTTAGAGGTGGATAACATAAACTCATAATCTTTTATCTAACTAGGAAAAAACATGCAGAGATCTGTTAGCACTACTTAAGACTCCAGCCTGAATATTTTGTCTATAAAAAACGCCAAAAAGCAAAAATTTTAAGTATCAACTAGTGTCATGATAAAATTGCACGTAACTATGTACACCCAAGGGCAGGTAAAACCTGGAGAAATCCAAATAT
Source organism: Aepyceros melampus (assembly GCA_006408695.1). Taxonomy (NCBI): domain Eukaryota; kingdom Metazoa; phylum Chordata; class Mammalia; order Artiodactyla; family Bovidae; genus Aepyceros; species Aepyceros melampus. The sequence continues at coordinate 28,276 of SJXQ01000902.1, read as the reverse complement.
GGTCTATAGATTGTACCAATGCAATTTTTTCTTAGTTCTGATATTTTACTATAGTTATCTACCTATACTGTTATTTGGGGAAGCTGGGTATTGGGTACAAGAGATCCCTCTGTACTATTTTGCAACTTTTGCAGGTCTGTAATTATTTCAAACCTGAAAGCTTCTCTTAAAAAATGTATTACTGGATCAGTATGGCTGGTTCGTTAGACTTGATCAAAGTTGTATATAAACCAGCTTTAAATCAACCCAGTCTTTCAAAGCACAGAAGTACAAAGACCCAGAAGTGTGAGTTGGATGAGAAATCTGAACTCTTGCCCCATTCCTTCTAGTTAATAAGTGTTTTGCTTTTAATAATCAAATATAATTATCAGCCTATATCCAAGGCAGAGAATCTCTACCACTGAGATCACATGGACAAATGTACACAAAGCCAAGAAATGTACACAAAGCCAAGAAAATATATGCATATACATACATTTATAAATAATATGTATTATATAAATAAGATACATTTATAAATAATATAAGTGATTTCCAACTTGCATCTCAATTTTCCAAGGACAGAGCAAAAAGCTCAGTTCTCAAAATCTCACAGTCAGGATTCTTCAAGAGACCTTAAACTATTCACTCTTAGTATTTCAGTTCACTTTTTAACTTTTAAGAGTGAATTTACCTTGAATTCTAGAAATGGAAATATTCATTTTAAAACTGTCGATTCAGAAAATTAAGGCCTTATGCAAAAGGCAATACAGTGTATGTGATGGTGTAAACTGTCATGTCAGAGAAATCTGGGTTCAAGACTTTCTTGACCCTCTTTGTGGTCTTGGTCAGCTTATTGAACTTACAGGAGTCTTTCTTCCCTATTTTATAAATGTAGCTAGTAGTATTACTAGCTCAAAGGCTTGCTGTGAAAATACAAAAAGACAGTCTATCAGACTCTAGTACTTCATAAGTTCACAAATAGTTTGTTCTTTTGATACACAATTAGTACAACCACATCTTCAATTCCCAGACGGCCTACACCTCCTACATATTTCAACAAAGCTGAATGATTTTATGTAACAAGAAGAACTAGCTTTCTTCTCATTATATTCTATGATTTTTTTTTCTTTAACTCTTCTTTACAATGGTGTATATACAACTGTAGCATTTGGACAGGGAAACATCCCTGTTTATTTGTGATTTTCTTATTTTCTGCTCTGCCACCAAAAATAAATTTCATGAATTCCTCCAAATTTATTTTTGGTTAATGGTAACTCTGTTCTCAGGACACATTCTAAAGAGTACTATTATTTTACTATACATACTGAAAAATATACATGAGACTTCAATGAACACAAAATATTCTATTAGAAACATACACATTCTGCACTGAATTTCAACAAATCAAAAATTGATTTAGAGCAATTTTAGAACAGGCAAAACACTAAAGAAATATTAAATTTGTCACCTCTCATAGGCAGTATCTTTATGCTCACTAAGGGGCCATTCAAAAAAAAATTTTTTAAACAAATGGAGTCTCAAATTACTTTTAAATTAAACTTTAATATTTTTAAGATAATCTAATTGCATCTATTTTCCTGAAGATATTAGCCTATGGCTTTCTTGTAAAGTCTTTGTCTGGTTTTGGTTTCAGGGTAATACTGGCATCATAGAATGTGTTGGAAACTATTCTTCTCTCTTCTATTTTTGGAAGAGTTTGTGAGGGATTAGTGTTAATTCTTCCCTAAGTATCTGATAGAATTCACCAGTGAATCCATCTGGTTCTGGGCCTTTCAAGATTTTGTTTCTTAAAAGTAGTTAGGGGCACTTCCCTGGTGGTCCAATGGCTAAGACCCTGTGCTCCCAATGCAGGTGGCCCCAGATGGTCGAGGAACCGGATCTAAGCAACTAAGACCCAGGGCAGCCAAATAAATAATTTTTTAAGTAGTTAGGAAATTTCACTTCTAATTCCTTTAATCCATGAGAAATTAGAAAGGAACAAATCCCACAAAACGAATTTATCTCTTAACAGGGTCAACGAAGTTCCCTTATATTCCACGTCTGCTAAGTGCTTCTATCATGAAAGGGTGCACTTTATCAAACTGAGACGAACATGTAGGTTTTCTGTCCTTTATTAACGCAATATATTACATTCTTTATTGTATGGTAAACCAACCTTCCATTTTGGGTTAAATCCCACTTGGCTGTGGTGTTTAATTCTTTTTTATATGTTGCTGGATCCCATTTACTAGCATTTTGAGGACTTTTTATTTATTTGCTTAAGGGATATTGTTCTATGGTTTTCTTGTGAAGTCTTTCATTTTGTTATCATGGTAACATTGGCCTTAAAGGATGAGTTAGAAGTGTTTTCTTTCTCCTATTTTTTAGAAAAGTTTGTGAAGGATTGGTATTAATTCTTCCCCAAGTATCTGGTAGAATTCACTAGTGAAATCATTCCGTTCTAAAGCTTTTCTTTTTGGAATTTTCTCTCTTAAAAGTAGTTAGGAAATATCACCTCTAATTCCTTTAAACCATAAGAAATCAGAAAAAATAACAGAAGTGACCTACCTGGCAGAATTGGTTACTTTTTTTTTTAAGTGATTTTTTTTTTCTTTTGGCTGCACAGCTTGCTGGATGTTAGTTGCCCAAACAGGGACTGAACTCGTGCCCCCTGCAATGGAATATCCAAATCCTAACCACTGGCCCATCAAGGAATTCTACAAAGTGATTTTTTTCAAAGGCTGAATGTAATTAAAAAATGAAGCAGTCTTTCCTTCATATAGGCTATCCATTTATCTACCCTTTTAAAATGTTATGTCTCGCTGGTTTTAGACACCTTTAGATTGTCTAATTTAATCGTCATAAGATCCCCAGGAGGTTCTCCCATTCCATGTGACACATGAGGAAACTAAAGCTAAATTGTCCAAGGTCACAGTTGAAAGTACGGTTAATGAGCAGGACTGGGCTTCTCATGTGGTTCAGCGGTAAAGAATCCACTGGAGAAGCAGGAGATGCGGGTTTGATCGCTGAGTTGGGAAGGTTTCCTGACAGAGGGCATGGCAACCCACTCTAGTATTCTTGCCTGGTAAATCCCAAAGACAGAGGAGCCTGGCGGGCTACAGTCCACAACGTCACAAGAGTCAGACACAACTTAGTTCCTGCACAACAATGAGCAGCAACTCAGATGTCACAATCCCTAATCTTCTGCTTAACAACTGGCACACTGGATGAATCGCTAACTTCAGGGCCTCACTTTCTTCATCTAAAATAACAACACTGTGTACTTTTTAAAGTGAAAGTGAAGTCGCTCAGTCATGTCCGACTCTTTGCGACCCCATGGACTGTAGCCTACCAGTCTCCTCAGTCCATGGAATTTTCCAGGCAAGAGTACTGAGTGGGTTGCCATTTCCCTCTCCAGGGGATCTTCCCAGCCCAGGGATCGAACTTGGGTCTCCTGCATCGCAGGCAGACGCTTTACCGTCTGAGCCATTTACACTGGGATACATTTACACTGTGTACGTCTTGGGATAACTATATAAACAAAATGCATCCAATGTGTTCATATCAGTACCAGGCTTACAGTAATGTGCAACATTATCAGTGATTTCTACTGTATTGCCCAGCGACGCCATTTAAGCTTTGATGGTCCTAAAACGCTGAGTTTTAACTCGATAAGAAGTCTTAGACTGAAAAGGAACCACTTAAAAGGAATTTGATTCCAGTCACAGATAACTATTTTACTACTACTTTTCATTCCTCTGGATTACATCTAGTCAAAACATCAAAGCACTTAATAGTGGGAGGGAAGTACATAAAATTCAAAGTGGTCCTTACTGTAAATGCTCATCCACTTAAAAAATAGATGTACACTGCCTAGTTCAGTCCTGAATTGTGCTGTTGACTGACAGGAACACTAAAATGTATCTTCCCATAGCACTTTCCTTTTTCGTATAAACTAAGTCGATTTAAAACGTGGATTCCCAAAACATTGCTGAAGATTCTAAGTTACTCAAAAAAATTAAATTCTCCAAATAATTTTCACAGTTAAGCTTAATTTAAAAATCATCTGTTTTAGTTAACAAAGCATTCAGCCTGCACTTTTCTGACAAAGTTCTACTGTTATAGTTAACAAAGCATTCAACCTGCACTTTTCCGACAAAGTTCTACAGTAAGCTGTACAGGTTTTAACTATGTTCAGGCACTGTTATTATTTCCTAGGAGTTGTTATGAGCTGCCAATTCTTCTACTTGCATAGTTCATTACTCCATTCAAAGTAGTTTCCTGTTCACCATCTTATTTGTCTCTCCTAAAAGATCCCTAATGGTAAGGTATCCTGGGCACTGCGTTTTAAAGATGTGGAAACTAATGTTGTTCATTAAGCTAGTTACCTCGCTGGGCCTGGAATTCAGGCTCCACCTGCATTTGTGCTTACCAATTGTCACTTCATCCCCTTAAGCTATCTCTCAGGGCAAAGTGAACTCTGTAACTGAAAGGATGCAAGAGCATGATTGCCAAAACTGCAGCAACAACTTCTGTCAAAACGTTTACCCCTCAAGGTCCTTGAAGATAATGTGCTGGTTGAAACTGTTGAGTTAAGATAGTCAGGTAGGGAGTTGCTGACACTCTTTATCAGACAGGACAGGAAATGCGTTTGCTGTGTGGCACATTTACTCCAATACACCTTTCATTCTGGCCATCTCATAATCCAGTTCCCTGACTTGTTTGCTTGTGCTGGTGCACAGGAGAACTCCCACACAATTCTCTACCTCTGCTCTTACTACAACAAATGGACAACTCAGCAGCGATTCTATTCATGGCACTTAAACATGGCTGTTAAAAGACTGACATACAGAATGATTTTAAAGATCAATACAGTTCTTCCTTTTTTAAAAAAACCCAAAACAAATCCTCCCGCCCACTAATTCTTATTAAAAAAATTAAGCAAAATGTTTCATTTCCTAACTCAGAGGTAAAGAAACCTAACTGTGGCTCACCTTTGTCCTCCCAAGCTTTTAATATTCAGCTCAGTTTAACTTCCTCCAGCCAGCATTCACTTGTGTCATACCCAGCAGTTAATCCACTAAGTCCAGTTTTTTCCTCCTATATCCATAAAGGTGACTTCAGGTCCCACAACTTAACCAACTCAAAAAGGAGGATGTTGATGTAGGGGACCAACATCATTCAGGCCTTAATTTACTTAAATCATTTATCAAGTACTCAAAGTGTCTCCTGTCCTTTTTTATACACAGTTTAGTTCTAACACCACCACCATCAGATTTTATATCCATTATTTGGAGAGAAATGGGGTACAGAGAAGTAAACTGCCTAAGTTCATATAGCAACAAACGACAGATTAACAACTTGAACCAGGGCCTTAGCCTTAACCACTACATCAAAACTGCCTCAACTAAAACTCCAACGTGATCATAAAATTAAGCCATGACCTTGAGCCAATCATTTCAGAGCTCTGGGCCTCAAGTTTCCTCCACCATAAAATGACTTGCCCAGAGAGCTTTTGGGTGCTTTCCTGCCAGTCTTTGTGAATTTACAAACCTGATTACTTACTCTTCATCCATGAAGAGATATAATTAAATGTCAGGGCTTAAGTTTTCCAGCCACTGCGTGTTCTAGCACATTCTCCATACTCCACTCTTCACTCTGTGATTTCAATTTTCAAATACTGAACCTCTAAATGCTAAATATTCTCTCTCGGCCCACTATCAACTCTTCCCCACTACAAGGGACATCGACTAGGCCCGATCCTATTCCAGATCTTTACCCAGTTACTCCAGGCCACTTCCCAGCTTCACAGGTAGCCAGCAATAGGCTTAAGAAAGCCCTAGAAGCAAAGCCAGAAGGAGAAGTTAGCTTTCTCAGAGGTCAAAAGAGGTTCTAAGACACCTGCCACGCCTCCCGACCCCGGTGGCGCGGCCTGGGCCTGGCTCCCTAACTCAAGCGGCCCAGGTCCCGGCCTCACACCACACGGCCGGAGCGCCGAACTGGGCCTGAGCTTTCGAAACCCAGCCGGACCCCACGGCCCCGGCCACGCCCGGCTCTTCGGGCCCCCGGTCGCGGCGCCGCGTATCCAGGCCCCCAAGGGTCCTCGCAGGCCCGAACACAATCAGGCCTCCCGTCTCACCTCGAGCCTCAGCGGGACGGCCGATGGCGCCCGCGCCTGCTCCCACCCTCACAACTGGCCCCGCGCTGCAGAGAATACAGCGGCTGAGGCGGCACAGCAGCTGAAGAAGCACGACCGTCACGTGCCGCAGAACCAAAAGGCCTTGACTCCCGCTGCCGCCGCGCGAGCTAGCCCCAGAGCACGAAGCCCGGCCCTGAGCCCGCCCCTCGCTCCTGAGTAGCTACGGCTAGGGCCAAGGCCCGCCCCCCCGCGCCAGCCTCTGATTTCAGTTGGTTAATGCGACCATCGCTCTGAGGACTTTCCCATACGCCCCCTAGGGCATTCTTCGTGGAGCGTGGGGATTGGCTGGGAGTGAGGCAGGAAGTGACCGTTGGTTGGGCGGTACGGAAGGGGGCGGGCTGGGGCGGAAAAGAATACTCCCGGGCGCGCGCGCCCTGTGGCGGGACCAGCCCTTCAGGAGTTCCCGCGCGCGGTTGCGCTGGTTTCTTAGTGGGCGCGCTTCCAGGAGTTGCATCTCTCTCTGTCTCTGTGGTTGCCACACCTTCTGTGCCTAGACCCGGGCCTCGGAGTCTGGCATTCCGTCCCCTTCTCTGGGGGTCAGATGTCAGCTGGCAAGAAGGGATGGGAAGTCTGGTGAACCCCCGGAAGGGCCTTGCCCCCGATGCAGCGAGTGCCCAGCGCTAACGGCTCCCTCCGTCCGGCCTAAAGTCGACTGCACTGCGCTGTGTAAACAGGCGCCACAGTTCCTGCAGTGTCATTGCTCTAGGCCCAGCAGCCTGAGGCCACCTTGTTACCCAAGCTCAAATACAGTCCACAGTACGACACTCCAGGTTTATTTCAATTTTCAATTTGTGATGTTTTCTTCAGTAAAATTAGACCTAAAGGGCACAGGGACACATTGACAATATTGAGAGAAAAAGATGGTGCAATGGAAAGATTTCAAACACAAGTTTTGTAACTCACTTTTAGCATATCTTCAGTTTTGAATATGCTGAGAACCTCAGAAAATGGAAATAGTCTGTGGGTTTTTTTAGACCTTTATATGTCCTGGTTTCTGTCATCCATTTGCTTGGATACCCAAAGGCTGAGTGGTAGGGTGAAAAAGTATTTGGTAAATGTAGCAACTACCATGAGCTTCCCAGGCGGTGCTAGAATTAAAAAACCAGGCTGCCAGTGCAGGAGACGTAAGAGGCCTGGGTTTCATCCCTGGGTCCAGAAGACCGGCTGGAGGAAGGAATGGCAACTCACTTCAGTATCCTTGCCTGCAGAACCCCATGGACAGAGTAGCCTGGCAGGCTACACTCCATTGCACAGAGTTGGACAGATCTGAAGCAACTTAGTGGAGCGTGTGTGCACACGTGCGCGCGCGCACACACACACACCCCAACTTTCCCAGTTCAGTTCAGTTGCTCAGTCCTGTCCGACTGCGATGCCATGGACTGCAGCACAGCAGACTTCCCTGTCCATCACCAGCTCCTGGAGCTTGCTCAAAATCATGTCCATTGAGTTGGTGATTCCATCCAACCATCTTATCCTCTGTCATCCCCTTCTCTTCCCACCTTTAATCTTTCCCAGCATCAGGGTCTTTTCAAGTAAGTCAGTTCTTTGCATCAGATGGCCAAAGTATTGGAGTTTCAGCTTTAGCATCAGTCCTTCCAATGAATATTCAGGACTGATTTCCTTTAGGATGGACTGGTTGGATCTTCTTGCAATCCAAGGAACTCTCAAGAGTCTTCTCCAATGCCATAGTTCAAAAGCATCAATTCTTTGGTGCTCAGCTTTCTTTATAGTCCAGCTCTCACAACCATACATGACTACTGGAAAAACCATAGCTTTAACTAGACAGACCTTTGTTGGCAAAGTAATTTCTCTGCTTTTTATTTTTTATTTTTTTATGAGATGCAGCAAAAGCAGTTTTTTGGGTTATTTTTAAGTTTTCTTTTAATTTTTATTTTTTAGTTTTGCTTTACAATACTGTATTCGTTTTGCTATACATTGACATGAATCAGCCACAAGTGTACATGAACTCCCAATCCCGACCCCCACCTCCCCCATCCTGGCCCACACCTTCTCTCTGGATTATCCCCATGCATCAGTCCCAAGCATCCTGCATCCTGCATCAAACCTAGACCGGCGATTCGTTTCACTTATGATATCATACATGTTACACTGCCACTCTGCCAAATCATCCCACCCTCTCCCTCTCCCACAGAGTCCAAAAGGCTGTTCTATACATCTGTGTCTCTTTTGCTGTCTTGTGTACAGGTTTGTCATTACCATCTTTCTAAATTCCATATATATGTGTAAGTATACTGTATTGGTGTTTTTCTTTCTGGGTTACTTCACTCTGTATAATCGGCTCCACTTCATCCACCTCATTAGAACTGATTCAAATGTATTCTTTTTAATGGCTGAGTAATACTCCATTGTGTATATGTACCACAGCTTTCTTATCCATTCATCTGCTGATGGACATCTAGGTTGCTTCCATGTCCTGGCTATTATAAAATTACCTCACTCTGTATAATCGGCTTTAAAAGCAGTTTTGTTAAGTGTAAGTTCAGACAGCAAGTCAAAATAAGTGTGTCCACTACAAGAATGAAGTCAAGCTACTTTAACTAATAGTACAGCATAACTTGTAATTGGTTTGTCAACTATTTTGTGTGCAAGTTTCCAAAGAACTGAAAGTATTTACCGTTCTTACTTTAGAAGCTTTGACATTTTCTGAAAAATATTATTAAAGCATTAGTTTACTTTGCAATCCTCTTTGTTAACTTCAAGTCATCTGTGTGAACTGTCAGCAACTCTCTTTGAGTAGACCCCAATTAACTTATTTTCTGAGTTTTTTCATTTATATAATATCGTATTTTCTAATATTCATATTAAATGTTATGCTTTGTGTTTTGGGACCATTTCAAGTACCAGGTATATTCTTAGGGGGAAAAAAAAATAACACCAGTGGAAGAATGAATATGTACTTGTTAAAGAAGAATGGCAATTCAACAGAAAATTATGCTAAGACTGATTTGTTAGCAACTGCTTTTTTACTAAAAGAGAAATTTTTAAGTTTTACTCTGTGGATATAAGACTCTATGGGAAAAATATACATAACCATACATGTAAAACTGTGTCTGTATATGTATGTGCATTCACACAAAATCAATAAATTTGTGTACACAGTTTTTCCAGTGGCAGAGTTAAGTAAATCTACAGGTCTGCTCTCAAAAATTTGGGCCACTTGGGCTCAACTTCCAAATCTGTAGCAGATAAGCAAAAATAAGATAAAAAGCCACTAGATGACTCAGTGGTAAAGCATCTGCCTGCCAATGCAGGAGGGGCAGGAGACACGGGTTCAATCTCTGGGTCCAGAAGACACCTTGGAGGAGGAAAAGGCAATGCTCTCTAGTACTCTTGCCTGGAGAATGCTATGGACAGAGGAGACTGGCAGTCTACAGTTCATAGGGTCACAAAGAGTAGAACATAACTTATACTGACTGCATATATATATATATATATATATATATGACAAATGATACATTAAAGATTATCCTGTAGCCTTTGTAACCACTTCCCTACTTAGTTACTTATGTTGATATGCTGCTCTTCTTTACTTGCTAAACTTAACATAGAATAAAACTCTTTGCTGTGAAAGTGCTGCACTCAATATGCCAGCAAATTTGGAAAACTCAGCAGTGGCCACAGGACTGGAAAAGGTCAGTTTTCATCCCAATTCCAAAGAAAGGCAATGCCAAAGAATGCTCAAACTACTGCACAATTGCACTCATCTCACATGCTAGTAAAGTAATGCTCAAAATTCTCCAAGCCAGACTTCAGCAATACGTGAACCGTGAACTCCCTGATGTTCAAGCTGGTTTTAGAAAAGGCAGAGGAACCAGAGATCAAATTGCCAACATCCGCTGGATCATAAAAAGCAAGAGAGTTCCAAAAAACCATCTATTTCTGCTTTCTTGACTATGATAAAGCCTTTGACTGTGTGGATCACAATAAACTGTGAAAAATTCTGAGAGATGGGAATACCAGACCACCTAACCTGCCTCTTGAGAAATCTGTATGCAGGTCAGGAAGCAACAGTTAGAACTGGACATGGAACAACAGACTGGTTCCAAATGGGAAAAGGAGTACCTCAAGGCTGTATATTGTCACCCTGCTTATTTAACTTCTATGCAGAGTACATCATGAGAAACGCTGGACTGGAAGAAACATAAGCTGGAATCAAGATTGCCAGAAGAAATATCAATAACCTCAGATATGCAGATGACAACACCCTCATGGCAGAAAGTGAAGAGGAGCTAAAAAGCCTCTTGTTGAAAGTGANGTGTCGCAGAGAGTCGGACACGACTGAGCAACTGAACTGAACTGAACTAAATCCTTAAGCAAACTGGTTCTCTGACCTGTGGAATAAAATCCAGAGTGGTACAAACACACGTTTTAATTCTTGGGAAATAAAGCAGTTGTATACTATCTAAAAAAAAAATTACAGATTTTACATTTAGTCTTATTTTCTATGTGAGTATTCCTGAGGGCTCAGATAGCAAAGAATTTGCCTGCAATGCAGGAGACATAGGTTCTATCCCTGGGTCAGGAAGATCTTTTGGAGAAGGCAATGGCTACCTACTCCAGTATTCTTGACTGGGAAATCCCACAGACATAGAAGCCTGATGGCCTACAGTCCATGGGGTTGCAAAGAGTCAGACACGACTGAGTGACTAACACTTTCACTTTTCATTGTCCACATAACTAACTTTTGTGTATGATTCAATAAATGGATCAAAGTAAAATTTTTTTTTGCTTGTGAATATCCAATTGTTTCAGCCCTATTCATGAAAATAATTACAATTTCTTCACTGAACTGTTGTTGAACTTTTCTTGCAAATCATCTTATCTTTAAATTGTGGGTGTATTTCTGGACTCTCTATTGATCAGTTTGACTACATTAATGTAACACTATATTGTTTTGATTAGGTAATGTATGTTCTCTAATTTTGCTCTTCTTTTTCAAGTTTGTGTTGGCTATTCTAGGTCCTTTGTATTTCCACATAAGTTCTGGAATTTCTAAAAAACGTTCTTAGAAAAAACTAACGAGATATTAATAAATAGAGACATATATCATGTTCGAGAATTCTTAAAGACTGAATATTGTTAAAAATGCTAGTTATTCCCAAATTACTCTATATGTGGCTCCTCAAAGGTGTCTACATTCTAATATGTGATGTTAATACCTATGTATGTATGTCGCATGGCAAAAGGGACTTTGCAGGTAAAACTAAGGTTACAAACATTAAAACAGGGAAAATTTCCTAGATTATCCAGGTGTGCTCAATGTGATAACATTGGCCCTTAAAATCGAAGTGGAAGAGAAGAGAGTTAATTGGAGAGATGTAGCAGGAGAAGCAGGAGAGATTTGAATTGTGAGAGTGACTTGACTTGACGCACCATGTTGGCTTTGAAGACAAAGGAAGTGAGTCATGAGCTAGAAATGTGGGTGGCCTCTTAAAACCAAGAACAACTTCTGGGTGATAGCAAGTAAGAAGTAGAGACTTTAGTTTGCATTGAATTGTATCTACAATCAAAATAAGCAGGAACTGAATTATGTCTATAATTGAAATAAGTAGGGAAATAGTTTTTGTCCTGAAGCCTCTAGAAAGAAATGCAGCCCTGCAAACACCTTGATTTTGTTTTGAGGCTCTAATTAGAGACCAGCCAAGCTCATCATACTTCTGATCTATGTAAATCATGATATAATAGAGAGGTGCTATTTAAAGCCACTACATTTGTAGTACTTTGTGATAACAGCTATAGAAAACTAGTACTTTTTATGTGTATAATCTAAAGCCATATTGCTGATCTTATTCTTGATATTGGCATTTTCATTTCCTTTTCACTTTTCATCATATTTAGATTGACCAAATTTTACCAGTCTTCTTGATCTTCTCAAAGAACCAAGTTTTGGTATTATTGCTTTTCACTAATAATTTTCTATCTTCATTTCATTGATTTCTGATCCAACATTTTTTTCTACTTATTTTGAGTTTTATTTGCTTAGAAAAAAACGTGCTCAGCCTCTTTGAACAAAAACTTCATGAAAGAGCATATATGAATGCAAATAAGTACATGAAAAGATGATCAACATCATTAGTCATTAGAGAGATAAAATTTGAAACCAGCATGGGATATCATTTTATGCCCACTGGAAAATAAAAAAAATCTAAATGTTGAAAATATGGAGAAATGGGCATTTCCATGTACTACTGGTGGAATTGTAAAATGTTACAACCATTTTGGGAAGCAGTTTCACAGTTTCTTAAAACACAAATATTCCATAAACTAGCCTATCATATAACTCAGCAATTCCATTCCTAGATATTGATCCAAGATAACTGAAAGCATAATGTACATATAGATAATTTATATGAAAGTTCATAGCACATTTATTTGTAATAGCCAACCACTGGAAGCAATGCAAGTGTTCATTAAAGGTGAATGAGTATGTGCACTGTGGCATAACCATACTTAACAAAAAAGAAGAATGAAATACCAACTATGAAGAAATGAAGAATGAACACACCAGTATTGAAGGACCTTAAAATAATTGTATTGAATGGAAGCAGTCTGTTAAAAAAATACATGTTATATGATTGCATTTATAGAAAATATAAAAACTATACAGTGAAAGGAAAGCAATAAACGGTCTCCTGGGGTTGGGATGGGGTGACAGGAGGACGGAGAGAGAGAGAAAAGAATATGGACATGAGCAAACTGCTGGCATGGTGGATATATTCATTATCCTGATGGCTGTTGTGTTGGTTTCTTTGATATATATATTAGCCAAAAGATACATGTTTAGTGTGTTCAGTTTGCAGAATATCAATTACCTTCAATTAAAAAAAAAATCTGACGATGAAGAATTAGCATTTTAACAATTAAACTTTAAGTCCGTTTACTTGTTTTTCAGGGTGGATTGCTATTCTAGGTGCCATCTGGTTGCTAATTTTAGCTGATATCCATGATTTTGAGATAATTCTGCACAGAGTGGAATGGGCAACACTTCTGTTCTTTGCAGCCCTTTTTGTTCTGATGGAGGTAAGTCTTTTGTTGAACTTTTGCAATAGTTCAAAGACCTGATTTTATATTTCACATTTTACTTACTGAATGAGAAAAGCCCAAAGTTTGTAAGTCTTTCTACATATTCACTAAGTGGAAAATTATGGGGTTGAAATTAGACTATTTTAAGTTAAACCAACTTTTATCTCAGGCACTTATATAATATTTAATAAACTTGTTGATTTGGTTGCTGTTGTTTTTTTCTTGAATAACCATTGTAGTTTGTAAACTTTCTCTAATTTCATTTGCTGTAAGGTAGAATTTACTCTAAATTGGGATTAGAGCAAAATGACTTGTTACAAAAAGTTTATAGGGAAATATTTTGATAGTTTATCCTTTTGTGTAATATTTAAATGAATAATCTCTTATAATGGGAAAGACTACATCAAAGAAAAGAATGAATAACATGTATTGTTTTAGTTATAATTGTTGTCACAAAATTATTCACAATAACTTTTATCTTGGGAGTTGATTCACAAACATGCACCTCCTCAAATACAAAGATTTACTATATAAAAAATACTGTTCCCCAAAGGATTACTTCAAACACACCAAATGTTTCACATTAATCGCCTTAACTTGTTGATTACAAATTCATTCAATATTCACTGTTCTCTTGATTAAAACTAGCACTTTTTATTAATTATCTTTAAACAGGTCCCTTGTATCATTGAAATATGTCTTTAATTCATAATAGATTACATAGGTGGAATAACTCACATAGCCCCTCCAAATACATCAAGGAGTTATGAATCATATTCTACTTCATCAATTTCCTACTCAAAAACTTCACCTTTTCTATTCTGGGTTTTCTTTATGTGCAAAACATATAGACTATTGAGGGGGGAAATTCTAGTTACTATTTCATGATTGGCTTTTGAAAGTCAGTGCCTCAATTGCATGTTTATTCAAGATGTAAACTGCTATCTCATCTGGGCTTTGGCATATTGTTCTCAATTTCATACTTCTCTTTGTCTGATAGGGTAAATGCTGGAATATTTAAAGCAATTTGAGATATAATTTATATATCATAAGATTAATTCTTTTACATTTACAGTTCAATAATTTTTAATAAATTTTGAATGTTTCATTCCCATGACTCTCATGATCCCTTATAGTCATTTCTAGCTCACAACTCCAGCTCTAGGCAATCACTGATACTTTTTCTATTGAGTTGTCTTTCCTGTACATTTCATCTAAAAGAAATCATATATTACATAATATTTTCTGTTGGCTTCTTTAAATTAGAATAATGATGTTGAAGTTCATCCACGTACCTTAGACTCACTTGTTTTATTGCTGAATAACATTCTGCTATATGGATATACTATGTTTTATTTACCTATTTTCATAAACATTTATGTATATTTGTATATGAGTTTTTGTGTAGACATATGTTTTATTTTATTTTAGGTAGATAATAGGTCTTAGTATTGCTTTAACTTATTAAGAAACTGCTAAAATGTTTTCCACCGTGGTTGTACCATTTTACATTCTTATCAGTAATATAGTAGATTCCAGTTTCTTTACATCATCATTGTCACATATTGTCATTCATTTTGATTATAGACATTCTAGTAGGTGTATCAGTCAGTTCAGTTCAGTTGCTCAGTCATGTCTGACTCTTTGAAACTCCACGGACTGCAGCATGTCAGGCCTCTCTGTCCATCACCAATTTCTGGAGTTTATTCAAACTCATGTCCATTGAGTTGGTGATGTCATCCAACCATCTCATCCTCTGTCATCCCCTTCTCCTCCTGCATTCAATCTTACCCAGGATCATGATCTTTTCCAAGAGTCAGTTCTTCAGATCAGGTGGCCAAAGTGTTGGAGTTTCAGCTTCAGCATCAGTCCTTCCAATGAATATTCAGGACTGATTCCTTTAGGATGGATTGATTGGATCTCCTTGCAGTCCAGGAATTCTCAACAGTCTTCTTCAGAACCATAGTACAAAAGCATCACTTCTTCAGTGCTCAGCTTGCCTTTTAGTCCAACTCTCACATCCATACATGACTACTGGAAAAACCATAGCTTTGACTAGATGGAACTTTGTTGGCAAAGTAATGTCTCTGCTCCCAGCATCAAAGTCTTTTCCAATGAGTCAACTCTTCACATGAGGTGGCCAAAGTACTGGAGTTTCAGCTTTAGCATCATTCCTTCCAAAGAAATCCCAGGGCTGATCTCCTTCAGAATGGATTGGTTGAATCTCCTTGCAGTCCAAGGGACTCTCAAGAGTCTTCTCCAATACCACAGTTCAGCCTTCTTCACAGTCCAACTCTCACATCTATACATGACCACAAGAAAAACCATTGCCTTGACTAGACTAACCTTAGTTGGCAAAGTAATGTCTCTGCTTTTGAATATGCTATCTAGGTTGGTCATAACTTTTCTTCCAAGGAGTAAGCGTCTTTTAATTTCATGGCTGCAGTCACCATCTGCAGTGATTTTGGAGCCCCCCAAAAATAAAATCTGACACTGTTTCCACTGTTTTCCCACCTATTTCCCATGAAGTATTGGGACCGGAGGCCAT
Organism: Aepyceros melampus; assembly: GCA_006408695.1. Classification (NCBI taxonomy): domain Eukaryota; kingdom Metazoa; phylum Chordata; class Mammalia; order Artiodactyla; family Bovidae; genus Aepyceros; species Aepyceros melampus. Next base: position 12,503 of record SJXQ01000902.1, on the reverse strand, counting down.
ATTTTTTGTTTTCTGAATGTTGAGCGTTAAGCCAACCTTTTCACTCTCCTCTTCCACTTTCATCAAGAGGCTTTTTAGCTCTTCTTCACTTTCTGCCATAAGGGTGGTGTCATCTGCATATCTGAGGTTATTGATATTTCTCCTGGCAATCTTGATTCCAGCCTGTGTTTCTTCCAGTCAGTCCAGCATTTCTCATGATATACTCTGCATAGAAGTTAAGTAAGCAGGGTGACAATATACAGCCTTGACGTCCTCCTTTTCCTATTTGGAACCAGTGTGTTGTTCCATGTCCAGTTCTGACTGTTGCTTCCTGACCTGCATACAGGTTTCTCAAGAGGCCGGTCAGGTGGTCTGGTATTCCCATCTCTTTCAGAATTTTCCACAGTTTATTGTGACCCACACAATCAGAGGCTTTGGCATAGTCAATAAAACAGAAATAGATGTTGTTCTGGAACTNAGCTGAGCTTTAAGCGAACTTTTTCACTCTCCTCTTTCACTTTCATCAAGAGGCTCTTTAGCTCTTCTTCACTTTCTGCCATAAGGGTGGTGTCATCTGCATATCTGAGGTTATTGATATTTCTCCCAGCAATCTTAATTCCAGCTTGTGCTTCTTCCAGCCCAGCATTTTTCATGATGTACTTTGCACAGAAGTTAAATAAGCAGGGTAACAATATACAGCCTTGATGTACTCCTTTTCCTATTTGGAAATAGTCTGTTGTTCCATGTCCAGTTCTAACTGTTGCTTCCTGACCTGCATACAGATTTCTCAAGAGGCAGGTCAGGTGGTCTGGTATTCCCATCTCTTTCAGAATTTCCACAGTTTATTGTGAAAAACTGGTAGATAATATCAATTTACAAACAGATTTTATGAAACACTGGTTCATTCTCTCCTTACCTAAAATCAAAACTTTCTTTCCCAACTCAGGCCAAATCTGTGTTTACTGGAGTCAGGGAGGCTACATCTCTGAGTCCCTCTATATTGAGGCTCACTGGAGGAGAAGAGTTTTGAGATCAAATCAGGCTATATTGGGAAGGGCATATATATCCAGTTGAATCCAGCAAGGATGTGATGTTTTCCTTTGGCCCAGAGCACCTATGAAAAGAGTTGAAAGATACTTTTCCCTAGGTTTCCTTTAAGATAAAAGGCCCCAACAGATTGCAATTCTGGGAAGACAGACTCTAAGAGGAAACTGTAAAATTTTTAAAGATGTATGTTAGAAATCTCCAGTGGTGGAAAATCTCAGAAAAACCCACAAAAGTGCTTCATGAGAAAAACAGAAATTTAGGCAACTAAAACACAGAGCAGCTTGACACTGGATTAAACAGTACCACTTATCTAAAACTGTTCTGTTTTCTTATTTTATCCCTTCCCATTGGGTCTAAAAATGGAAGACCCAGAAGCAGCAGCTAGTTGATGAGAAACAAGGTGGAGCAAAAACACGAGGTGAAATCTACTGTTTGAGCCAGTAGGGAGATGTTAAAGTTGGGGGCAGGGACCTTAAAAGGAGTAAGAAAATAAGATTGTATGTTAAACTGTGTTAGAAAACCAGAAGGGAAGGTAGGAGCTGGAAAGAATCTGTAGAATTCGTTCCAAGGGTTAACAGTGAGAAAGGATCAGGTTACTATATGTTTGTAGACCACTATTAGAACAGGAAAAAGAGTCCAGAATGGTGGTGGCTAAAAGACAAAGAAGGAAAAAGCCCATGAAAATAGAACAAAGGAAGGTCCAAGGACTGGAGTGAGACCCTCAGATGAAGCAAACAGCCCTCCTCTCCTGGCTAGCCCAATTTATATAGGGTGGGCTCAGGCAAGGAGAAAAAAAAATATATATATATATAAAAAGAGGAGCCAAAATTGAGTCTCACTCTTCTCTTCTCTTGGCGTCTTTGAGTTGGCCCATCCTCAGGCTTCGAGGATGAATTTTTCTTTGCTTGCCAAATAAAACTGAGCTGTAACACTAAGCTGTAACACTGGTCTGTCCGTTGCTTCAAATTTTTGCTGCAGCGAGACCAAACTGAGGAAATGACAAACTCCCCCGATATCTATGGTGCCATTTCTCAGATATAACCTGGCTGAAACAAAATCGGCTCATCCTTCACGAGGCAGAGGCCAAGCACAGCAGAAGCCCAATTCGGTGAAAGCTCCTGTGGTGGAAGCTGACATGAAGAAAACCTGGTGCAGAGGAAGTGACAAGAAGCCCAGCATGCTGGAAACCAGGACAGCAAAACAAACTCGGCAGAAAGCTTATGCAACTCAGTCTGAGATTCCAGAAGACCTCTGGTTAAGGTAGGAGGTCCTCGTTTCTATGGCTGGAAGGACACATGGCTAACAAAATTTTAATTCTTCTACAATCTCTCGTTTCTTGTTTCCTCAAACGCCTTGAAATCAGATGATTGGCAGTGGGTGCAACTGAGGGACTCTGGCAGTGGTTACCTACTAGTTGTTGCCCAATTCAGTTCAGTTCAGTCACAAAGTCGCGTCTGACTTTTGTGACCCCATGAACGCAGCACGCCATGCCTCCCTGTCCATCACCAACTCCTGCAGTCCACCCAAACCCATTTCCATTGAGTCAGTAATGCCATCCAACCATCTCATCCTCTGTCGTCCCCTTCTCCTCCTGCCCTCAATCATTCCCAGGATCAGGGTCTTTTCAAATGAGTCAGCTCTTTGCATCAGGTGGCCAAAGTATTGGAGTTTCAGCTTTAGCATCAGTCCTTCCAATGAACATCCAGGACTGCTCTCCTTTAGGATGGACTGGTTGGATCTCCTTGCAGTACAAGGAACTATCAGGAGTCTTCTCCAACACCACAGTTCAAAAGCATCAATTCTTTGGTGCTCAGCTTTCTTTACAGTCCAACTCTCACATCCATACATGACTACTGGAAAAACCATAACTTTGACTAGATGGACATTTGTTGGCAAAGTAATGTCTCTGCTTTTGAATATGCTATCTAGGTTGGTCATAACTTTCCTTCCAAAGAGTAAGTGTCTTTTAATTTCATGGCTGCAATCACCATCTGCAGTAATTTTGGAGCCCCCCAAAATAAAGTCAGCCACTGTTTCCCCATCTATTTCCCATGAAGTGATGGGACAGGGTGTCATGATCTTTGTTTTCTGAATGTTGAGCTTTAAGCGAACTTTTTCACTCTCCTCTTTCACTTTCATCAAGAGGCTCTTTAGTTCTTCTTCACTTTCTGCCATAAAGGCGGTGTCATCTGCATATCAGAGGTCATTGATATTTCCCCCAGCAATCTTAATTCCAGCTTGTGCTTCCTCCAGCTCAGCATTTCTCATGATGTACTCTGCATAGAAGTTAAATAAGCAGGGTGACAATAAACAGCCTTGACGTACTCCTTTTCCTATTTGGAAATAGTCTGTTGTTCCATGTCCAGTTCTAACTATTGTTTCCTGACCTGCATACACGTTTTTCAAGAGGCAGGTCTGGTATTCCCATCTCTTTCAGAATTTTCCACAGTTTGTGGAAAATTGTGATCCAAACAGTCAAAGGCTTTGGCATAGTCAATAAGCAGAAATAGATGTTTTTCTGAAACTCTCTTGCTTTTTGAATGATCCAGTGGATGTTAACAATTTGATCTCTGGTTCCTCCGCCTTTTCTAAAATCAGCTTGAACATCAGAAAGTTCACGGTTCACGTATTGCTGAAGCCTGGCTTGGAGAATTTTGAGCATTACTTTACTAGTATGTGAGATGCGTGCAATTGTGTGGTAGTTTGAGCATTCTTTGTACCAAGGATCAGTCCAATGAAAACTGAGCACAGGTCAGGTATTTAGCAGATTTTCGGGCTTCCCTGGTGGCTCAGAGGTTAAAGCGTCTGCCTCCAATGTGGGAGACCCAGGTTCGATCCCTGGGTTGGGAAGATCCTCTGGAGAAGGAAATGGCAATCCACTCCAGTATTCTTGCCTGGAGAATCCCATGGACGGAGAAGCCTAGTAGGTTACAGTCCACGGGGTCGCAAAGAGTCGGACACGACTGAGCGACTTCACCTCACCTCACCTCATGAAGGAGATTCCTCAGCACATTTTTCCCACAGCTTTTTCTTCCCATCCTTCACTTCCTCTCTTCATCTATGCCACTGCTTACAAAGTATTGGGCAGGTCATTGTCTTTCCATTTCTAAAAGTTGTGCTTGAAAGCATTTAAGACTGGGACTCAAGTCCATGTGGCAGGAGCTCCATGCTATGCTTAGTCACTCAGTCTTATCTGACTAGGACTTGAGCCCAGCCAAAATCCACAGTGCCTGGTTTTAGGACCTAATGAAGCTCAGGCTCTTGATGTCTCATTGCAAAAAAAATTCAGTGATAGACACAGCGAGAGGTAAGACGTGGATTTGTTCGGATTTAGAAAGAAGCACCCTCAACAAGGTGTGAGCCATCACAGAGGGCGAATGCCTTGGCCATGGAATGTGGTGTGGTTAGTTTTTGAGAACTGGGTGATTTTACATGCTAATGAGTGGGAGGATCATTCCAACAATTGGGGAACCACTCACTCCTTGGTCTTTTGACACTGCCTTGGATCTGTCCTGGTGTCCTGGGTGTGTCATTTAGCTTGCATATTGAAAATCAATGTTTAGTTGAATTTGACTTGTCTGTCTTCTTGGACCCATTTTATTTTAATCGGTTTATATTATGCCCTTGGGCTATGTCATTCTTTCAGAAGTTGTGCCCCGCCCCCTTCCCTCCTATTTCATGCTCTTTTCCTGAGCCCTGTCTGGGCCCATAATGTTGCCTCTACAATCTTCTGGAGGGACAACCAGAAAATAGCTGGCTCTTGGGAGGGAAATACTGTATAATAATCAACCTTCTAGATATTCAGGCCTTCATCTTCCATGCTTCCTGCAACATGTGCAACAACAGTATCTCTCAGTGGACCCACTAGGGTGGGTGACAGGCACACAATGCCTGCTAGAGTACATCTGTTGGTTGCATCCCTTCAAGGGCAACTGGACTTCCAGGAATAATGTTTGTCATTTTGGCATTTAGCCCTGCAGGCAGTTTGGGCCCCAATCCTTGCCACCATTTTCCTAAAGTTATAAACATACCCCTGGATCAAATCTCCACTCCACTTTTATGGAACATCTGGTTTGTTGCCTCTTATCAATTTTTTTCTTAAGCCACTAACTAACTCCTACAACTAGGACCCTGCCCCTTTGTAGGCAATATCACTCCACCCCGCTTATTATTAAAATACTCTTAATGCCCCTAACAGAACTAGATAACCAGCTCCTTTGTCATTACTTCTGTTATTACCTAAAGTAGATCTATAACAATGAAATGTTTACCATTGGAGACACCCTCAACTGCTCTTATGGAGAACTGGGGGAGGAAATCAGTGACTTACATTCCCTCAGAACAACAAGAGGATAAGGCTTATGGTTGTTTCGCCAGGTTCCCAGTTTCAGGGCACAGGCTTGGATTGCTTTACATCATGATATCTATTCCCATATGTAATGGACAAACCACCAATGAGTTAAGATTACAACCTCTCAATCCTACCCAGCATTGGTCACACTGGAGACCTTGGAGATGCCCAACTCCAGTCCAGGGGTCCCAGAAGTTGACCTGCCTAAGGATCTGGTCCTTGAAAGGTTATCATGTCTCAACTTGCTAGGGGATCCACCAGTCCGGGGGACCCAGGAGGTCAACACACCTTGACCTGCCCTGGAACCCAATTCTCAGGAGCCCGAAGTGCCTCAACTTGTCTGAGGATCTGGTCCTCAAAAGGTTGTCACACCTCAACCTACTCGGGGATTTGCCAGTCCAGGGGACCCAGAGGTTGACATGCCTCAGCCTGCCCAGGGACTCAATTCTCAGGAGGCTGACCTGCCTCAACCTGTCTGGGATTCAATCTCCAGGAGGCTGTCACAGCTCAGCCTGCCTGGGGATCTGCACTCTGACCCAGGGATGCCCAGCTCTCAGGTTGCAGCAGTACTGGATAAGATAAGCTTCAGAAAGACTGACCCCTAAGGAAGTCCACTGATAAAAATAGAAGGAGGCCTATTAGTCTTTTTATCTTTTCCTCCCTATCAACACTGTTTTTCAGATGGGAAATAACCAATCCACTTCATGACAGATGCTCATAAGATGCATCCTCGATAAAAGGAAGCTGTTCGATCCTCTAACTCTAAGAAGTTGCTTAAAATTCTTTTGTGCCACTGTGTGGCCACTGTATCCTCTGGGGGATGGGAGTTTAAATTACAATACCATCCTGCAGCTAGACTTATTCTGCAAAAGACTAGGGAAATGGACAGAGATCCCATATGTCCAAATTTTCTTCTGACTAAGAGATACAAAGGAACTCTGTCTTAAGTATGAGATTGTCTGCCCTAAAAGTGAGCTACTAGGCGAATGGTGTTAGGCACAAACAACCAAGAAAAGGAACCCCCCTGTGAAGGCTCACCTCTGATGGCTCCCCAGTTGCCTGGTTCTCTTTCCTTGTATCCAAATGTGCCCCCATATCTGGGAGCACCCACTCCACAGAAGCCAACTCGAGTATGTCCCTTAGTTGAAACTGGAAAAGAATTTGGACCAACCTGGGTCCATAAGCCCTTCTCCCTCTTAGAACTAAAACAGATAAAAAAGACCTGGGAAGCTATACAAATGACCCAGGCAAATATGTAGATACATTCCAACACATTACCTTGACCTTTGACTTAACATGAAAGGACATCATGGTCATATTTAGTCAAACTTTATCTGACCCTGAGAATGCTAGGGTCTTAAAGAAAGCCTGAATGTGTGCCACAGGGCTTCACATGTCAAGTGATTAAATATCCAGTAGGGGAAAACAGCATTTCCCTCCTCAGATCTTAATCAGAATCATAATGACCCTGAGCACATCTGGGAAAGGGATCATTTTCTGATCTATGTAAAGGCAGGACTAAAAGCAGCCCAGCAGAAAGTAATCAGCTATGCCCTGGTCTCAGCAATAACTCAGGAGCCCAGTGAGAACCCCACTGACTTTCTGGAAAGGCTAAGCAGGGGGGGCCTCCAAAAGTTCACCAATCTGGACTTAGACTCTTATGAAGGAAGGTGATGTTAAAGGACAAATTCCTGTCCCAGTGTGCATCAGACCTCAGGATAAAGTTACAACAGCTATGGCAGCAGGACCCTGCTGCCTCTTTAGATGAGACGGTTCAGACAGCCACCAATACCTTTTATAACAGAACAAGAGAGGGAGCTGAAGGCCCAGGAAAGGGATAAAAGGAAAGAGACAAGGCATGCCCAGATGCTGGCCACCCTCCAGGGAAGCCTTATGGCAAATCCCAAGTTCATAAAGGACAAGGCATGAGGCAAATGCCTAACTGTAGACAGGCAGGACATTGGGCCCAAGAGTGTCCAAACCGTGACAAGTCTCCTAAAATGATTTGCTACAAATGTCATCAGTTGGGACACTGGGCAGCACTCTACCTTGGGGACCCAAGAGCCTCAAGGTCAAGCACCAACTTTTCTCTCACGATGGTTCAACAGGACTGAAGTGGCCCACTCCAGCCAGCCTGCCTGTCATAGATAGCCATCATGGGGCTGGAGCCAAGAGTACAACTGGATGTGGCAGGTAGGTCTGAGAATTTCTTGGTTGACACAGAGGTACCTACTCGTCCTGACCTTCTACTCCAGAGCCTTCTCCTCCCAAACCTGTACCAATTTGGGTGCTACAGGGAAAACAATTACAAAAAGATTCACTCAAGTACTTCTTTGTTGCTGGGATGGACAAATATTTTCCCACCAGTTTCTGGTGGTCCTTGAGTGTCCTACTCCCTTATTGGGAAGAGATATACTCACTAAACTGGGGGCCACCCTTGTGATGGGAAGCTTTTCAGCCCCTAGAGCACTACAGTTTCTGGTTACTACTGAGGAACCCATTACACCCACTCCAATTGGGAGGGACAAAAAAACCCTGGGAGGACAAAATTAACCCCCAGGTTTGGGACCAGGGGACTCCTGGATGAGCCCACCAAGCTGAACTGGTCATCATTGTCCTCTGAGGTCCCACTCAGTTTCCAACCCGGAAACAATATCCCCTCAGAAGAGAAGAGAAGCTCAGGAAGGTCTACAGCCTCTACTAAAGTAATTCCTTGCCTGTGGACTATTGGTCCCCACCAGTTTGCCGTGTAACACCCCAACCCTCCCTGTAAAGAAAAAGGATGGGACCTAGTGAATGGTTCAAGATCTCCAGATCATAAATGAAGCTATAGCCCCCTCTATTCCACAGTACCCAATCGCTATATAATCTTGGGAGAAATCTAGCCCAGTGCCAAATGGTTTACAGTCCTGGATATCAAAAGTGCATTCTTTTGCAAACCACTGGCTTCAGTTCAGTTCACTTCAGTCACTCAGTCATGTCTGACTCTTTGTGACCCCATGAACTGCAGCACGCCAGGCCTCCCTGTCCATCACCAACTCCCGGAGTTCACTCAGACTCACATCCATTGAGTCAGTGATGCCATCCAGCCATCACATCCTCTGTTGTCCCCTTCTCTTCCTGCCCCCAATCCCTCCCAGCATCAGAGTCTTTTCAAATGAGTCAGCTCTGCACATCAGGTGGCCAAAGGATTGGAGTTTCAGCTTCAACATCAGTCCTTCCAATGTAAATCCAGAACTGATCTCCTTTAGGATGGATTGTTGGATCTCCTTGCAGTCCAAGGGACTCTCAAGAGTCTTCTCCAACACCACAGTTCAAAAGCATCAATTATGGGCCCCAAAATCTTTTTTTGCCTTCAAGTGGGAGGCTCCAGGAGAAAAACACCAACAGATGACTTGGACAGTATTACCTCAGGGGTTCAGAGATAGCCCCCACCTGTTTGGGCAGGCTTTTAGCCAGGATATCCTAGATCTGGACCTGGGACCTAATGGGAAAATATTATAATATGTAGATGATCTATTTCATCAGGTGGCCAAAGGATTGGAGTTTCAGCTTCAACATCAGTCCTTCCAATGTAAATCCAGAACTGATCTCCTTTAGGATGGACTTGTTGGATCTCCTTGCAGTCCAAGGGACTCTCAAGAGTCTTCTCCAACACCACAGTTCAAAAGCATCAATTATGGGCCCCAAAATCTTTTTTTGCCTTCAAGTGGGAGGCTCCAGGAGAAAAACACCAACAGATGACTTGGACAGTATTACCTCAGGGGTTCAGAGATAGCCCCCACCTGTTTGGGCAGGCTTTTAGCCAGGATATCCTAGATCTGGACCTGGGACCTAATGGGAAAATATTATAATATGTAGATGATCTATTAATCTGCTCTCCAGATGAGAAAAAATTCCCAACAACACGCAAATCAGTTTCTAAACTTTTTGGCAGAGAGGGGGTATAAAGTCTCCCATGCCTTAGCATGGTTGAGACAAAAGCTACTTACCTGGCAGTTCAGATTACACAGGGGTCCAGGAAGCTGTCCCTCTGATCGGGTACAAGCAATGCTCCAGCTGCCCACCCCACAACTCCCAAACAATTGTGAACTTTTCTGAGGCTAACTGTAGAATCTGGATATTGTAAAATCTGGTATCCAACTATGGTCTTATTGCTCAGCCCTTATGTGAAAGCTTGAAGGGATGTGATGATTCAATCCTACTGATGTGGGGAACTCTTCAAAAGAAGGTAGAGGCTACACTAAAACAAAATTTAACTCAAGCACCTGCCTTGAGGTTGCCAGACCCAGAAAAAGCATTCCAACGTCATGTTCATGAAAAGAAAGGAATAGACTTGGGAGTGTTAACTCAAAGGTTGGAACCTGAGCCCCAAGCCTGTAGCTTACTTACCCAACTGCCTGAGGCTGACATCTCTGCCTTCGAAATCTTGCAGCTATTGCAGTCCTGATAGAAGATGCCTTAAAACTCTCTTTTGGGGGGAAACTAACTATTTTTAGCCAGTTACCAAGTGAAATGACTCCTGACTGGGAGAGGTCATTTATGGATGTCTGATCAAAGGATCCTCAAGTATCAAGTAGTGCTGATGGAAAATTCAGCTCTTACTACATCCCCTTGTGAGGTTCTTAACCCAGCCACCCTCCTGCCTACCTCAGTGCACTCTCCCTTTTTACTCTTGCCTAGAAACTTTGGACCACTGGACAAAACCATGAGATGGATTGTCAGAAGAACCTCTGACCAGTCCTGAGGAAATCTGGTACACTGATAGAAGCAGCTTTGTCTTAGATGGAAAACGATGAGCCAGATATGCAGTATCTCCAATTTTGAGATCAGAGGCTAAACATTTACCACCAGGTACTTCAGTCCAATTAGCTGAGCTAATGGCCCTAACTGGAGCTTTAGAACTGGGAAAAGGAAAAAGAGTAGCCATTCCACTGACTCCAAGTATGCTTTTCTGGTGCTACATGCACATGTTGCTATTTGGAAAGAAAGAAGCCACTTTCCACAGGTCCTTAATCAAATATGGTGATCAAATCTTTAGGCTCTTGGAGGCAGTCCCTCTACCTACTGAGGTTTCAGTCTCCCATTGTAAAGGACACCAAAAAGGTAGCAGGGAAGTGGCACAAGGGGACCAAAAAGCTGATCAGGCATCTAAGAGAGCAGCATTACAGAACAATGACCTAATAGGGGTTGCCACCTTAGTTTACAGACTAATTTGCCAGAATCTCCTTCATATATTGAAGGTGAGACTCTTAAAACTAAGAGTGAGGGCTTTCAAGAGGATCATATCGGGTGGTTCTAAAAAGAGGGACTCCTTTTTCTGCCTGGAAACCTCCAATGGAAATTAGTTAACTCCTTACATGCTGCCACTTATTTAGGGGAGAAGGCCCTCCAAAGATTACTAGAAAGATCATTCAGAGGAACAGCCCCCCAAACAACTACAAGGCAAGTGGTCTCCTCTTGTCCCACTTATCAATTAAACAAACCCCAAGGAGCTCAAAGACCCCAGCTGGCCCAGCCTGTCCAACAACATGGGACCTACCCAGGAGAGGACTGGTAGATGGACTTCACCCAGATGCCAGTTTCTCAAGAGTAGAAATACCTACTAGTCATGATAGATACATTCACAGGATGGATTGAAGGCTTTCCCACCTGGACTGAGAAGGCTGAGGAGGTAGTGAAAAAAAACTGCTCCATAAAATCATTCTGAGATTTGGTCTGCCCAGGTCATTACAAAGTGACAATGGGACATCATTTACCTCTAAGGTCATCCAAGGGGTCTCTAAAGCATTGGGCATTACTTATTATCTACATTGTGCCTGGAGGCCTCAGTCTTAGGAAAAGTAGAAAGAGCCAACCAATTCTTAAAATCAGTAATAAAAAAGATAAACCAAGAGACCTCCCTTACTCTCCTCCACACTTGTATTGCCCCTAAGGAACAGGGTGGCCTTAGTCTTTATGAGACGCTATATGGAAAAACTTTTGTTTATGTCAATGACCTATTCCTATATCCAGAGACTCAGGCCCTCTGGTCGTATACCATGGCCACTGAGCAATTCCAACAGGGTGTCAACCAGGACCCAGAAGATTTCTAAAGAGTCACCACTATATGCTCCAAGGACTCAAGTCCTAATTAAAGTCTAGAAAGATGGGTCCCCAAAGGCTCAACTACAGCCCACAAGGAAGTGCTGTAATACTTTCTACCCCCACAACAGTCAAGATATCAGGACATGACTCTTGGATTCACTACTCATGAGTCAAACCATGGAAGAAAACAGAAGAGGACACAATATACCTGTGAGTCTCTGGGAGATCTCAGATATCTATTCAGAACTACAAATGTGTGCCATTCTAATGAACACCCCCAAAATTAAATTTTTGGGGATAAGATTTCTCAGGATAGCTCTAAAGAGCCAACAAAGCTTGGCAGGGGTTGTACTCCAAAATAGACAGGAGATAGATCTCCTGTTACCTGAACAAGGAGGGACTTGAGCCATCTTTAATGAGATACATTGTTTCTGGGTAAATACCTCCAGCTAAGTTAAAGAAAGTCTCACAGTACTTAAGAAAAACATTCCAGATCCTACAAGATCTCAAAGAACAAGCTGGAGAGTTCTCAGGGTGGCGACAATCTCTCTTTGGGGGATCCTTCTCCTGGTGAGGGGGAATTTGGAGTTGGTAATGAGCCCCCCCTCCAATCCATGTTATCATCATATTGATTCTGCTTATGATCGCTTCATGTATTATCAATTGTCTAGCCCATTTTGTCTCTGCCAAGGTCAACAAGTTACAACATGCAGTGCCAGGTCAACAAGGATATATAAAACTACAGCCAACGATGGAAAATATCACTCACCATAGATAAACACTGCTATAAGGACTCTGAGGCTTGAGACTAGCAAGACGGGGAGGCCCAATGCCCCTCACCATCACAGTTCAGCAAGAATTAGCCAGAGAGACCTCAATGCCCCTTATACCTAAAGAATTGGTCTTCCCATCTCTTGATGGGGTAATGTTAGGTAGTTAGAATAGGAAAAAGGAGTCCAGAATGGCAGTGGCTAAAATACAAAGAAGGGAAAAGCCTGCAAAAATAGAACAAAGGAAGGTCTGAGGACGGAGTGAGAAC
>SJXQ01000901.1:61383-91331 GCA_006408695.1 Aepyceros melampus | reverse complement strand
GAGTGGGGGCAGGAGGAGAAGGGGACGACCGAGGATGAGATGGCTGGATGGCATCACGGACTCGATGGACATGAGTCTGAGTGAACTCCGGGAGTTGGTGATGGACAGGGAGGCCTGGTGTACTGCAATTCATGGGGTCGCAAAGAGTCAGACACGACTGAGCGACTGAACTGAACTGAACTGAACTGAGTGGTCATGTATGGATGTGAGAGTTGGACTGTGAAGAAAGCTGAGCACTGAAGAATTGATGCTTTTGAACTGTGGTATTGGAGAAGACTCTTGAGAGTCCCTTGGACTGCAAGGAGATCCAACCAGTCCATCCTAAAGGATATCAGTTCTGGATGTTCATTGGAAGGACTGATGCTGAAGCTGAAACTCCACCTCATGTGAAGAGTTGACTCATTGGAAAAGACCCTGATGCTGGGAGGGATTGGGGGCAGGAGGAAAAGGGGACAACAGAGGATGAGATGGCTGGATGGCATCACAGACTCGATGGACATGAGTTTGAATGAACCCCGGGAGCTGGTGATGGACAGGGAGGCCTGTTGTGCTGTGATTCAGCAAAGAGTCGGACACGACTGAGTGACTGAAGTGACTGAGCTGATGGGTTTGTCACAGTTTTTCTTCCAAGGAGCAAGCGTCTTTTACTTTCATGGCAGCAGTCACTGTCTGCAGTGATTTTGGAGCCCCCCAAAATAAAGTCTCTTACTGTTTCCACTCCCCCCTCCCCCCCATCCATTTGCCATTCAATCTTGGGACCAAATACCATGATCTTCATTTTCTGAATGTTGAATGTTAAGCCAGCTTTTTCATGCACCTCTTTCAACTTCATCAAGAGGCTCTTTATTTCCTCTTTACTTTCTGCTGTTAATGTGGTGTCATCTGCATCTGATGTTGTTAATGTTTCTCCCAGCAGTCTTTATTCCAGCTTGTGACTCACCCAGCCCAGCATTTCACATTATGTATTCTACATATAAGTGAAATAAGGAAAGTGACAATATACAGTCTTGATGTATTATTTTCCTAATTTTGAGCCAGTCCATTGTTCCATGTTTGGTTCTAACTGTTGCTTTTTCTCCTGCATACAGTTTTCTCAGGTGACAGGTAAGGTGGTATGGTATCCCCATCTCTTTAATAATTTTCCACAGGTTGTTGTGATTCACACAGTTAAAGGCTTTAGCGTTGTCAATAAAGTGGAAGTAGATTTTTTTTTTGGAATCCCCTTGCTTTTTCTGTGATCCAGTGAGTGCTGGCAACTTGACCCCTGGATCCTCTGCCTTTTCTAAGTCCAACTTGTACATCTGGAAGTACTAAGTTCATATACTGCTGAAGCCTACAGAAATGGGACAACCAGGGTGCCGGACATGTTGTCTGGCTACCTGGAACAGCTGAAGGGCATGTTCCCACTAGTCAGGGCTTGACAAAACGTGGTCCATTGGAGAAGGGGGTGGAAAACCACTTTGGTATTCTTGCCTTGAGAATTCCATGAATGCACTGAAAAGAAGTATCATATGACTCAGCAATCCCACTACTGGGCACATTCCCTGAGAAAACATTACTGAAGAGAAACATGTACCCCAATATTCATCACAACACTATTTACAGTAGTCAGGACAAGAACCTAGATATTCATTAATAGATGAATGGATAAAGAAGATATGATACATATATGGAAAGGAATATTTCTCAGCCATAAAAAGGAATGAAATTGAGTCAGTTGAAGTGATGCAGATTAACAGAGAGCATGTTATACAGAATGAAGTAGGTCAGAAAGAGAAAAACAAATATTGTATATTAAGACATATATATATATATATATATGAAATCTAGAAAAATTGTACTGATAAACCTATTTCCAGGGCATGATTAGAGGTGCAGACACAGAGAACAGGCTTGTTGACACAGTAGGGGAGACAGAATTGAGAGAGTAGCGTTGACATATCTACACTACCATGTGTAAAAGAGATACTTAATGGGAAGCTGCTGTATAGCACAGGGAGATCAGCTTCAGTGTCCTGTGATAACCTAGAGGAGTGGAATGGTAAAGTGGAAGGGAGGCTCAAGGAGGAAGGGATATCTTAAACATATGCCCAATTCACGATGTTATACAGCACAAACTAACACAACTTTGTAAAGCAATTATATTCCAAAAAAAAAAAAAAACCCAAAAAACATAAAGCTTAAAAAAAAAACAAAAACCAACTGTGCCACATGTTCTTCTTATATAGGCATACCAGAATTTATTTAACATATCTCAGATTATGGAATATTGGCATTGGCTAAACTCATATGTGAGAAAAGGTGAAATGGACATGGGTTTTTATAACAATGATCCTTTATTTCCTTAAGATAAAGTCCAACAATTAATATTTTTCAGTAAATGAACATTCCAGGGTTTCTGGTGTGTATTGTGGCAATTTTTAAAACATTATTCTTTTTTGCAAGTTAAGTCTATACACAGATGTCAAAGAAAATGTAAATTTAGTTTGAAGACAAGAAGGATTGAGGGAGCAACTCGTTCCTTTCAGATATCCTGTCTAATAGTTAGTCCTCAATAAATAGCAAAGAAATGAATAACTAAATGATGAAGCACAGTGGGAGCAGATTTATTTCTGGAGTCTCTGACTGGAAGAATGAAATCACAGATAGAGTTGCAGAGAGGTCAAGTTTGGTTGCACACTGAGACTTCCCTCCTCCCTCTACTCTTTCCTTATTCCCCATTCTCCAGTTAGGGATGCCTTTTTCAAATTCTCACAGAAATCAAAAGTGAAATATATCTTTTATTATGTAATTGTCAAACTCATTATGGTTAATACTGTTTATAAATCACTGGAGTTCTTAAAAAAAAAAAGCTGTATCAAACTATAAGTCACATGCCATAAAAATCACCCTTTAAGAGCAAACAAGTCAGTGGTGGTTTTTAATATATTCAAAAATTGATTACCAATGCATTGTTATCAATATCTAATTCCAGAACATTTTTTTCATTTCAAGAAACCCTCTCTATGCATTTTATAGCTATCACAACTCATTCTTTCCTATTCCCAGCCTGTGGCATCCACTAATATATTTTTGTCTCTATGAGTTTGTCATACAAGTGAAATCAAACAAATATTTGTCCTTTTGTTTCTAGTTTCTTTCAATTAGTAAAGTGCTTCCAAGTTTTATCTATATTGTAGTGTACCTCCAATAGTCCATATCTTTTTATTGCTGAATAATATTTCACTATGTAGATATACCACATCTGTTCTATATATATTCATCAGTTTGTGGACATTTGGGGGGGTTCCCCATTTTTTTGTATATAATGGGCAATGCTGCTATGAGTATTCATGTGAAAGTTTTTGCATGAATGTATATTTTCATTTCTCTTGGGTATGGAAATGATGAATCAATGTTGACTGAATGTTCAGCTATTTGAAGGACTGCCAAACTGTTTTGAGGCCTCTGAGGGCAGCGACCTGAACGTACATCTTTGTCATGGCTGTGCCTCTGATCTCTGTGGATAGAAGCACTGCTGGTGACGATAAGGTTTGTAAGGACACAGATCAGGAATCCCAGGATCTCATCAGACTGCAAGTGCAATGGGCTTCTTCCTCTGGTAATGCTAGCTCTTAGTGGACCAGAGGAGCTCTCCGGTGGCTTCTGTCTCAACCCCTTGATGTCCTTTCTGTGAAATCTGTGGGAATGATGGGAGGATTGCCCCTAATAGCTCAAGGACAAAAATCACTTTTCCCTTGCTAGTCAGCCCTTCATCACTTTTTTTATTATCACATACACTGGTGCAGTGACACTCAGAAGGAACAGCTCAGGTTTTATGTTCACCCCTCGATGACTCACCACTTCTACTGCTGTCAGGACTGTACTCAGAAATGTGCATAGGCACATGGAAGATGGACGGTTCTTTCTCTAGTGGTCTTTCCCCTAGAGACTTCCATGGTGGCTCAGATGGTAAAGCATCTGTCTACAATGCGGGAGACCTGGGTTCGAGCCCTGGGTTGGGAAGATCCCATGGAGAAGGAACTGGCAATCCACTCCAGGACTATTGCCTGGAAAATCCCATGGACAGAGGAGCTGAGTAGACTACAGTCCATGGGGTCGCAAAGAGTCAGACATGATTGAGCGACTTCACTTTCACTTTTCCCCTAGTGGTCTTCTTAGCTTGGGAGGCATCTCAGAAGGCTACTTCGTTGCACTCTGGGTGGCATCAGAGGAGGAGCGGAAATCAGACACTGGTTTTAATGGTAAGGAGCTGAACATCAATCTGGGATGCCATCAGGTCTACCCCTGGTGCATCGCCACCCTGCCTTGGTGGTAGAACCTAGAGGGATGAGTAAGCTGCCTGCATCAGTAAATGACAGACTAAGTCTGACCAGGAAGGGAAATCTTTGGTGGAAAGTCTGTCTCCACTCCCATCTAGAGCAGGGAAGGATGCCTCCAGTAGAAAAGAGCACTGGGCACTGTTTTTTTCTCTTACAGATGGGGACTGGCAGTTCCAGAACCACCTCTTTAAAATGAATTTTGAGAAATTGGGATAAGTTCAATCCCCAGAGCTTAACTTTACTTAGAGATATAATATATGCTGGAACAGATGCTAACTCCTGACTCAAAAACTTGAGTTTGGGGAAAAGCTGTTGCCTATGGAGATAAATGGCTTGGTGATAAATTAGCAAAAAGTGGGAGGGTGAGATAGCCTCCTTCCCTACGGGGAATCAGACAGTTCCCACAACAGAGTCAGACTTGGACTATCACGGCTTAAGGAAGATAGGATTAGAGTCACTTTGTGAGGACTCAAGCAGGTGCACACTAAGACTTTTACTATGCCAAACTGGCAAACAAAAAACAGGAATACAAGGAAGCTCCTGGTAAATTCATAACTCCTGACTCAAAAACTTGTTTGGGGAAAAGCTGTTGCCTATGGAGATAAATGGCTTGGTGATAAATTAGCAAAAAGCGGGAGGGTGAGATAGCCTCCTTCCCTACTGGGAATCAGACAGTTCCCACAACAGAGTCAGACTTGGACTATCACGGCTTAAGGAAGATAGGATTAGAGTCACTTTGTGAGGACTCAAGCAGGTGCACACTAAGACTTTTACTATGACAAACTGGCAAACAAAAAACAGGAATACAAGGAGCTCCTGGTAAATTCCTAGACAGACTACAGGAGGCCCTTCACAGATTCACTGAGCTTGATCCCAAAAGTGTGGAGGGAGGAATGATCTTAAACGATAGATTTCTCACTCAATCAGCTTCAAATATCCACCATAAGCTACTAAAACAGGCATATGGACCAACTTAGTCTTAGATAACCTGTTGCAACTGGCTCAGACAGTTTATTATGACAGGGAGGAAGAAAAGAAGAGGCAGAAAAAGACCAGGAAAGACCGAAGTCCCAATGACGGTTCTCAGATCTGCTCTGAAACAGTCCAGGGGGAAAAATGCCCAGAGGGAGCCAGGTGAAAAGGGACAGACTTGCTGTTACTGTGGAAAGGGGGGACACCACAAGCAGAATTGCTGTCAGACATCTAAGCCACCCCCAGCTCCATGTCTGGTCTGAAAAGGACCATACTTGAGAAGAGATTGTCCTCAGAGGTGTAGGCCCCAAGGGAAACCAACTCTTAAGTTAATCAGGACTGAAGGTGCCCAGGGGTCCCCACACACACTCCCATCCTAATTACACCTGAGGAACCTGAGTATTGATAACTATGGGGACCAATCAGTTGATTTCCTTTTAGACACTGGGTCAACTTACTCTGTGCTTTACTGAAGCCCTTGGCTGACTTTCTCCTCTATCCACTTCCATAATGGGACTGTCTGGATGAGCCAAATATTATTTCAGTTGTCTTCTAAGCTGCAACTGAGACTCTGTGCTGTTTTCACAAGAGTTTCTGATTGAACAGAGTCTCCCTCACCCTTTTGGGAAGGGATATACTCAGCAAGGTCCGTGTCTCTGTTTTCATGAATATGGAGCCCTCCCTTTCTCTCTCATTAATTGAACAAAATGTAAATCCTACAATGTGGCCTAATGGAAAAACTATGGGTTGAGCACAGAATGCTATTTCTGTCATTGTCACACTCAAAGACCCTCATATATTTTCACATCAAAAGCAGTATCCACTGAAACCCAAAGTTAAGAAAGGGTTAAAATCCACCATATGGCTCAGACAGTTTATTATGACAGGGAGGAAGAAAAGAAGAGGCAGAAAAAGACCAGGAAAGACCGAAGTCCCAATGATGGTTCTCAGATCTGCTCTGAAACAGTCCAGGGGGAAAATGCCCAGAGGGAACCAGGTGAAAAGGGACAGACTTGCTGTTACTGTGGAAAGGGGGAACACCACAAGCAGAATTGCTGTCAGACATCTAAGCCACCCCCAGCTCCACGTCTGGTCTGAAAAGGACCATACTTGAGAAGAGATTGTCCTCAGAGGTGTAGGCCCCAAGGGAAACCAACTCTTAAGTTAATCAGGACTGAAGGTGCCCGGGGTCCCCACACACATTCCCATGCTAATTACACCTGAGGAACCTGAGTATTGATAACTATGGGGACCAATCAGTTGATTTCCTTTTAGACACTGGGTCAACTTACTCTGTGCTTTACTGAAGCCCCTGGCTGACTTTCTCCTCTATCCACTTCCATAATGGGACTGTCTGGATGAGCCAAATATTATTTCAGTTGTCTTCTAAGCTGCAACTGAGACTCTGTGCTGTTTTCACAAGAGTTTCTGATCGAACAGGGTCTCCCTCACCCTTTTGGGAAGGGATATACTCAGCAAGGTCCATGTCTCTGTTTTCATGAATATGGAGCCCTCCCTTTCTCTCCCATTAATTGAACAAAATGTAAATCCTACAATGTGGCCTAATGGAAAAACTGTGGGTTGAGCACAGAATGCTATTTCTGTCATTGTCACAATCAAAGACCCTCATATATTTTCACATCAAAAGCAGTATCCACTGAAACCCAAAGTTAAGAAAGGGTTAAAATCCACCATTGGGAATTTAAAGGAGCAGGGGCTATTAATTCCCTATAACAGTCCATGCAACATTTCTATTTTGGGTGTAAAAATGTTAAATGATAAATGGAGACTAGTTCAAGATTTATGAATAATAAATGAGACTGTGGTTCTTTACATCCCATGGTGCCTAATCTTTATATTCTATTGTCTGAAATTTCTGAACAAGTCAAGTATTTTTCAGTCATTGCTTTTCTTTTCTTTAAGGGATGAGGGCCATAGGCCCTGAGAGAATTATGCTTATACTAAACCATCCCCTAAATATGACTTTAAGACAATTGAGAGGAATTTTGAGCATCCAAGCCTATTACCACATTTGGATTCCAGGTTATGGGGAACTTCCTCAGCCTTTGCCCACTCCAGTGTTCTTGCCTAGAGAATCCCAGGGACGGGGGAGCCTGGTGGGCTGCTGTCTGTGGGGTCGCACAGAGTCGGACACGACTGAAGCGACTTAGCAGCAGCAGCAGCAGCAGCAGCAGCAGCAGCAGCTCAGCCTTTATATAAACTTATAACTGAAACTCAACAAGCCCAAACCGACAAGCTGGTTTGGGCTTCAGAGACTTAAGAGGCTTTTAAGGCTCTTCAAACTGCTCTCCTGCAGGCTTCCACTTGGAGCTTGCCCTCAGGATCAGAGTTTAGTTTGTTACTGGAAAAAAAAAAAAAAATCCTATATCTATATTTCTTAAGGGTAATTGCTGCTATTGTTTTGCTAATGCCTAAAGCTCTTAAGTTCACTAATGAACAAAACATTACGGTACTGACTTCTCATAATGTCAGTGAAATCTTAAACTCTAAAGTTAATATTTGGATGACAGATCGTCAGTTTCTTAAACATCAGTCATTGATGTTAGAAGGACCAATAGCTAAACTTAAAGTTTGTAGGGACTTAAATATTGCCATTTTCCTTCCTGAGAAGAAAAATGAAACACCCCGTCATGATTGTTCCCAACTTCTAACCTTAACCTTAAATTATACAGCTCATAAAGATTTAATGGATACTCCATTAGACAATTCTGACATGGAAATATTTACGTATGACCATTCTTTTGTTTGAGATGGGAAGTGGAAAACGGGTTACCGGGTGGTGATGGCTGAACAGGTTTTAAAAGCAAAGTCACTCTCCCCAGGAATGAGTGTTCAGCTAGCGGAGCTTGTTGCTCTGACCCAAGCTTCAGAGTTAAGCAAAGGGCAGCGAGTAAATATCTACACTGATTCTAAATAGACTTCCTTGAGGTTACATGCTCATGCTGCAATATGAAAAGAAAGACAGTTTAAGACAGCAACAGGAGAAACTATTAAGCATTTCAAAGAGATTGAAAGACTCTGATGGCTATGTATTGCCCTAAAAAAGTAGCTGTTATACATTACAAAGGGCACAGAAGGAACAGGAGTAAAGTAACCTAGGGTTATCAGCTGGCTGACTGCCAACCGAGAAGAGGGGTACTTTAGGACCCCTTTCACTGCAGACGCCAATGGCCTGGACAGGTTCTGTTGAACAGGAAAAACCACAATATACTGAGGAAGAATTAAAAAGATATAGAAAAGAGGAGCAAAGATTACTGATAAAGGATGGTTACAGTCTAAGAACAGACAATAATTCCTGAAAATTCTCAATGAAAAATTCTTAAAGGCTTGTACCAGATTTTCCTAAAGCCTTGGAATTAACTAACTACGTAACTCAACTTTCAGCTTTTCAGCAGACATTGTAGGAACTCCAGGAGGTGACTCCTGACCCAGCCTTTGAGTCAGCCAATGGCCTGGACAGGTTCTGTTGAACAGGAAAAACCACAATATACTGAGGAAGAATTAAAAAGATATAGAAAAGAGGAGCAAAGATTACTGATAAAGGATGGTTACAGTCTAAGAACAGACAATAATTCCTGAAAATTCTCAATGAAAAATTCTTAAAGGCTTGTACCAGATTTTCCTAAAGCCTTGGAATTAACTAACTACGTAACTCAACTTTCAGCTTTTCAGCAGACATTGTAGGAACTCCAGGAGGTGACTCCTGACCCAGCCTTTGAGTCGAGCAAGCTGCTGTTTGACCCAGGAACTGAGGTCCCAATAAAGACATTGGGACCTTGGGGGCAACCTCTCGAGCCCCTCTGGGGAGGCCCTTACCAGATTATTCTTCCTTCTCCCACAGCTGTCAAGGCATGAGCAATTGATTCATGGGTGCACCCTGGCCCAAACTAAGTGATGTCATTGTATGTCTTTATTCTCTATGCTTTTACTTTTTAACTTTTGAGATAGGCCAGATAATCTATGAGGGCCTGCTTCTGCTGATTCCAAAATTCCTGAGTCTGCTGTTTGACTCTCAAGACAACATCTTCCTGTCCTGGGCTCATTCCTATGCCACATTCCACAATCAGTCTAATTAATGAGTCTGTGGAGGACTCCCATCCTCATCAGTGGACAGCTTCCCATGGTGGGTATCTCCACTTCAAGGAAAGGACTTCTCTAAGTCTGCAACTACCATCACAAACTAAAGTCACTTGCTATGCCTCTTCTTAATCTGATGACACCTGCTGCTGCTGCTGCTGCTAAGTCGCTTCAGTCGTGTCCGACTCTGTGCGACCCCAGAGACGGCAGCCCACCAGTCTCCCCCGTCCCTGGGATTCTCCAGGCAAGAACACTGGAGTGGGTTGCCATTGCCTTCTCCACTGATGACACCTAACAATCCTAAAATGGACTAATGTACCTTAAAATGGATACAATGTGACTTTTAATTTTGCTGATTGTTCTGGTTTTGTTATTTGCTCCCTACATGTGTAACTGTTTAGCTGGATTTGTTTCTAGCCTCATGAAGGCTTTTTAGTTACAAACGGTTGTTCAGGCTCCTACATGTGCCACAGCTTCCTCCAAGTATTACTTGGGACATCTGGATCAGAGACCCTCAATTTGAGAGTTAGGAAAATATGTTGAATCAACAATTTAGGGATGACACCGCTTACCAGCACAGAAGCAGCTATAGAATGAGAAAGCCACTCCTTTCCCTTGGCAACATAATTCTCCTGAATGAAAAGGGAGGTGAGAGTGCTAACAGCCTTGGTAGGGAGGTCATAGGTCTCCAAATGGCAGGAGAAAATAAACTACAAGTGGCAGACTTTCTTTTAAATTTTCTCTTCTAATTCTGTGCTGTTGTGGTGATACCTGGTTATCTCAAACCTTGAACGAACTAATGAGTTTTTCTTATGGAAATGTTTTCTTTCAGTTCAGTTGAGTCACTCAGTCATGCCTGACTCTTTGCAAACACAAGGCTTCCCAGTCCATCGAGCTTGCTCAAACTCATGTCCATCGAGTCAGTGATGCATCTAACCATCTTATCCTCCATTATGCCCTTCTCCTCCTGCCTTCAATCTTTCCCAGCATCAGGATCTTTTCCAATGAGTCAGGTCTTTGCATCATGTGGCCAAAGTATTGGAGTTTCAGATTCAGCATTAGTCCTTCCAATGAATATTCAGGGCTGATTTCCTTGAGGATTGACTAGTTTGATCTTGCAGTCCAAGGAACTCTCAAGAGTCTTCTCCAACATCCAGTTCAAAAGTATCAGTTCTTTGGCGCTCACCTTTCTTCATGGTGAAACTCATATCCATATGGAACTACTGGAAAAACCGTAACTTTGATTAGATGGACCTTTGTAGCGAAGTAATTCTCTGCTTTTTAATACCCTGTCTAGGTTGGTCATAGCTTTTCTTCCAAGGAGCAAGCATCATTTCATTTCATGGCTGCAGTCACCATCTTCAGTGACTTTGGAGCCCAAGAAAATAAAGTCTCTCACTGTTTCCATTTTTCCCCATCTATTTGCCATGAAAAGATGGAACCAGATGCCATGATCTTAGTTTTGTGAATGTTGAATTTTAAGCCAATTTTTTCACTCTCCTCTTTCAATTTCATCAAGAGGCTCTTTAGTTCTTCTTTGCTTTCTGCCATAAGGGTGGTATCATCGGCATATCTGAAGTTATTGATATTTCTTCTGGCAATCTTGATTCCAGCTTTGCTTCATCTAGCCTGGCATTTTGCATATATAGCCTTGACATACTCCTTTCCCAATCTGGAACCAGTCTGTTGTTCCATGTCCAGTTCTAACTGTTGCTTCTTGACCCATATACAGATTTCTCAGGAGGCAGGCTAGGTGGTTTTGTGTGCCCATCTCTTTAAGAATTTTCCACAGTTTGTTGTGATACACACAATCAAAGCTTTGGCATAGTCAGCAAAGCAGAAGTAGATGTTTTACTGGAACTCTCTTGCTTTTTTGATGATCCAACAGATGTGTGCAATTTGATCTCTGGTTCCTCTGCCCTTTCTTGAACATCTAGAGGTTCTTGCACAGCTTGAACATCTGGAAGTTCATGGCTCATGTACTGCTGAAGCCTCACTTGGAGAATTTTGAGCATTACTTTGCTGGTGAGTAAGATGAGTGCAATTATGCAGTATTTTGAACATTCTTTGTCATTGCCTTTCTTTGGGATTGGAATGAAAACTGATATTCCACTTATTAACGTATAAAATTATACATTAATTTTTCAGTCCTGTGGCCACTACTGAGCTTTCCAAATTTGCTGGCATATTGAGTGAAGCACTTTCACAGCATCATCTTTTAGGATTTAAAATAGCTCAACTGGAATCCCATCACCTCCATTAGCTTTGTTCTTAGTGATGCTCCTAAGGCCCACTTGACTTCGTATTCCAGGATGTCTGGTTCTAGGTGAGTGACCACAAAATCGTGGTTATCTGGGTCATGAAGATCTTTTTTGCACAGTTCTTCTGTGTATTCTTGCCACCTCTTCTTAATATCTTCTGCTTCTCTTAGGTCCATACTGTTTCTGTCATTTATTGTGCCCATCTTTGCATGAAATATTCCCTTGGTATCTCTTATTTTTTTGAAGAGATCTTAAGCTATGTTAATGAACTATGTATTTGATGGGAAATCTGTATTTTATCAAGATTCACGTCAGTTGTTTTATGACCAGGGATGAATCACCTTGTGCCAGTGCTATCTCAAAATGCATGTTGTGGGTGAGGGGCCTGGTGCTACTCTCCCAGTTTTGAGGTGTTTCCTTTCTCTAATTAGCAGCTTGCTAATAGCCATATAACCCCTTGCTAAAAACTAGCAAGGGGGCACTTTCTTTCCTCTTCTGGTGTATATGCAAGAAGCTTTCACTATCTCTTTTATACATTAAAAACACTTTGCTACATAAAAAGCTCTGAGTGATCAAGCCAAGTCACTAGCCCTGGATTAAATTCCTCTCTTCCTGAGGCCATGAATCTCAGTGTTGTTCATGGCTTGTAGCAGCAAACTTTCCATATTAAGCCATGAAAACACATAGAAGAAACTTATAATTTAAATTCCAGTTGAGCTATTTCAAACCCCCAATGATGATGTTATTATACTGCTGTACTCAATATGCCAGCAAATTTGGAAAACTTAACAGTGGCCACAAAACTGGAAAAGGTCAGTTTTCATCCCAATCCCGAAGAAGGGCACTGCCAAAAAATGTTCAAACTACCAGAAAATTGTACTCATTTCAGATGCGAGCAAGGTAACACTCAAAATCCTGCAAGCTAGGCTTCAAGAGCATGTCAACTGAGAAAGTTTAGATGTACAAAGTGGATTCAGAAAAGGCAGAGGAACCAGAGATCAAATTGCCAACATCCATTGGATCATAGAAAAAGTAAAGGAGTTCCAGAAAAACTTCTACTTCTGTTTCATTGACTGTGCCAAAGTCTTTGACTGTGTGGATCACAACAAACTGTGGAAAATTCTTAAAGAAATGGGGCATACCAAATTCCCTTACTTGCCTCCTGAGAAAGCTGTATGCAGGTTAAGAAGTAACAGTTAGAACTGGACATGGAAAAATTGACTGGTTCAAAATTGGAAAAGGAGTATGTCAAGGCTGTATATTGTCACCCTGCTTATTTAATTTATATGCAGAGAACATTATGCAGAATGCTGGGCTGGATGAAGCAAAGCTGGAATCAAGATTGCCAGAAGAAATATCAGTAACCTCAGATAGGCAGATGACACCACCCTTATGGCAGAAAGTGAAGAGGAACTAATGAGCATCTTGATGAAAGTAAAAAAGGAGAATGCAAAGCTGGCTTAAACCTCAACATTCAAAAAACAAAGATCATGGCATCTGATCCCATAACACCATGGCAAATACATGGGGATAAAATGGAAACATTGACAAAGTTTATTTTCTTGGGCTTCAATACCACTGCCGACAGTGACTGCAGCCATGAGATTAAAAGACACTTGCTCCTTGGAAGAAAAACCAGAGACATCACTTTGCTGACAAATGTCCACATAGTTGAAGCTATGTTTTTTTTTTCCAGCTGTCATGTACAGATGTAAGAATTGAACCATAAAGAAGGCTGAGTATCAAGGAATTGATGCTTTTGAAGTGTGGTGCTAGAGAAGACCATTGATGATCCCTTGGACAACAAGGAGATCAAACCTGTCAAGCCTGAAGGAAATCAACCCTGAATGTTCATTGGAAGAACAGATGTTGCAGCTGAACCTCCAATACTTGGTCCACCTGATGAGAAGAGCTGACTCATTGGAAAAGACCCTGATGCTGGGAAAGATTGAGGGCAAGAGGAGAATGGGGTGACAGAGGATGAGATGGTTGCATGGCATCACCGATACAGTCAACATGAGTTTGAGCAAGTAGTGAGGGACTGGGAAGCCTGGTGTGCTGCAGTCCATGGGGTCGCAAATAACCAGACACAACTGAACTACTGAACAACAACTTAATTGCATATTATTAAGTGAAGGAAATCAATAATAAAGACTAAATTCTATGTGATATCAACTCCATGACATTCTGGAAAAGGGAAAATTATAGACAGTAAAGAGATTAGTGGTTGCCAAGGGTGAGGAGAAATGAATAGGTGGATGGAGGGGAGTGAAAATACTATGTATACCATAATGATGAATATATATTACACATTTGTTCAAACCCAAGAAAAGAAACAATACCAAGAATGTAAACTGTGGACTTTGGGCCATTAGTAGTAGCAGTGTTAGTCTCTTAGTCATGTCCGATTCTTTGTGACCCCATGGAATGTAGCGTGCCAGGGTCCTCTGTCCATGCTGTTCTTGAGGCAAGAATACTAGTTTGCCATTCCCTTCTCCAGAGGATCTTCCCAACCCAGGGGTTGAATCCGGGTCTCCTGTGTTGCAGGCAGATTCTTTACCGTCTGAGCAATGGGGAAGTCATGGACTTTGGGCCATTATGATGCATCAATGCAGGTTTATCAAATATTCCACTCTTGTGGTGGTTGTTGATAATGGGAGAGGATACGCGTGCCAGGGGGATAATATGGAAAAACCTTTCATTTTGCTATGAACCTTAAACTGCTCTAAAAGTAGTCTTAAATTTTGAAATCATAAAAAAAAGTCTTTAAAAACTCAGTAATAGGGATGTGCCTCACTCAAGCTGCATGCAAAACATGTAGTATTGAAAATAGCAGGTGCAGTTACTGACCTCTGGGAGTTTTTACCTTGTCAGTGAAAGTCTTCCATAAACCCATGTTAGATATTGATATTTGGGGAATGGAATCATGCTTAATACTTAGGTAATTCAGTATTTTATATACTGTACTCCATTTAAAGTTGTTACAAAATAGCAGTTATATTTCCATGTGCAACAACATGGAGAACAATCTTGCTGATTACCTATTTCACGCACAGTAGTATGTCCTTCTTATTCTCTTTCCCCATATTGCCCACCCCACTTCCCTTTCCCTACTGGTAACCACTTGTTTGTCCTCTGTAGCTGTGAGTCTGCTTCTGTTGTGTTCATCCTTTGATAATTATTTTTTTTAGATTCCACATATAAATAGCATAGAGTGTGTGTCTTTCTCTGACTTACTTCACTAAGCATAATACTCTCTAGATCCACACACATTGTTCCAAACAGAATTATTTCATTCTTTTCAGTAGCTGAATAATAATGGAATTGGGCTACCCAGGTGGCTTAGCCCAACAGGGAATTGGGCTTCCCTGTTGCTCGGCCTGGACTACCCAGACTCAAAGAATCTACCTACTAATGCAGGATACACAGCAGACTCGGGTTTGACACCTGGGTCAGGAAGAATTTCCTGGAGGAGGAAATGTCAACCCACTACAGTATTCTTGCTGGGAAAATCCCATATGCAGGGGAGCCTGGTAGGCTACAGTCCACAGCACTGCAAAGAGCCTGACATGACTGAGCAACTGAGCGCACATGCAAACTAACGGAATCAGCTTTATCTGCTTGTGTCACCTATGCAATGAAATTCTGCAGAGAACCTTAACTAAATGAGAAAATTTTAAAGTAGATCCTATGGTGAGGCATGGTGGTGGTGGTTTAGTTGCAAAGTTGTGTCCGACTCTTGCAACCCCATTGACTGTAGCCTGCCAGGCTCCTCTGTCCATGAGATTCTCTAGCAAGAATACTGGAGTGGGTTGCCAGTTCCTTCTCCAGGGGATCGTCCCGACTCAGGGCTCAAACTCAGGTCTCCTGCATTGCAGGCAGATTTTTTACCAACTGAGCTATGAGGGAAGTCCCTGGTGAGGCATGCTGCTACCATAATTCACATAATTATCTCTGAATCACTTTCTTAATCTTATCTACCCTGTCTGCAACTATACTGCAAACTGCCCAAGACAGGATCATGCTTTATAAATGTTTATATCAATCTATGTCTAGCATTGCTATTTTTATTTATTGATCACTAGTCAATTTCCAAAAAAAAAGACAGCTGAAAGTTATTGAATTGATTTTGGACTTTACCTCCTATAATCCCTCCCATCGTTGAGTAGTGAGACCACTAGACCAAAAGTCAGAAGACATGATTTCTCATCTTGCCCATAAAAGTGAAAGTGAAAGTAAAGTCATTTAGTCATGTCCAGCTCTTTGCAACCCCATGGACTGTAGACCACCAGGCTCCTCCATCCATGGAATTTTCCAGGCAAGAGTACTGGAGTGGGTTGCCATTTCCTTTTCCTGGAGATCTTCCTGACCCAGGGACTGAACCCAGGTCTCCCACATTGTAGGCAGATGCTTTACCGTCTGAGCCATCCAGGAAACTTGGATGTATGTATCATCTTGCATGTATGTACATCTTGCATGAATCACAGACCAACTGCATGCTTGACAGAAGCACAGGTAATCTCTCTCGGCCCTGGCTCTTCATGAGTGGAATGAAAGTCACACATGAGATTATCTGTAAGACCTCTGCAAGCTGGAAACTTTTAAACGTCTCTGATGTATATGGAGAGAGATCCTGAAGGCTAATCACTGAAAAGTGATTTGGAGAGAAGAAAAAGCCTGTGACAAGAATGGTTTCTCCAAACAGTATACTGCGTGTACAAAGGAAAAAATTGTAACCTTCTGGTTTTGCTTAAGTTGCTGCTTAAGTTGTCAAAAATAAGTACTGAAGGGAAATGATTTTTAGTACTGTCACTAAAGAAAAAAAAAAATAGGGCAGTAAAGTATGCAGTCAGATATGCTCAGAAGAATAAACATGGTCTGTAAGTCTATAGGGAGCCCAAAAGCTATATTTCTAGAAGAAAGAATGCGGCTCAACCTTCCCATTAAAAAACTTCTTATTCTAAAGCACAAAGTTTTAAGGTATCTCTGTTCTCTCCTCTAATAACCTGATAAACTGTGGAAAGGTCAGAAAGCAGGCAAGGTTTTGTTATTCCAATCAGATGGTTAAGAAACACCCTTAGAAGGGCTGCAAAGAGAGAAAAACAAACCCAGTGTTTGGTTGACATATTCCAAAGCTGGAAGATTTCAAAGGTTAACCTGGACAAGTCTGTAAGGTGCTAGTGGAAGTGGAAGCTAAGGACATCATCCTTTGTCATTCCTACTATTTCCATTGAGGTAAATACATTCTCTTTACAGGTGAAACTTAGTAGAAGTGTGTCTCCTCTGAAGAAATGACAGCCATCTTCTGAGGAAGTTACTGCAGACATGACTCCCCTTTGTTCTTCTGCCACTGGAAAAGTCACCCTGCAAGTTACGGTTAAGCCCAGCCAATGGTAACAACCCAGGGAGCTAGAGCCTTCTAGGGGTGCTCTGCTAACGGCTCCAATCTCATTTAAAAGGCTACATACTCATGTCTGTATAGTCTAGTCGCTAGATTATGTCCAATTCTTTTGTGACCCCATGGACTGTAGCCTGCCAGTGTCCTCTGTCCATGGGATTTCCCAGGAAAGAATACTGGAGTGGGTTGCCTTTTCCTTCTTCAGAGGCTCTTCTAAACCCAGGGATTGAACTGGTGTCTCCTGCCTTATCACAGAGCTACATGGTAAACCCCTGTGTGTACATGTATGTGTGTATACATATATATATAAAATCTGGCTTTTAGCAACCTAAGGCATCAAGGTCCAGGCACACAAATGTTAAGTGCTGGAGTCACTTCCGATTCTTCCCCCTCCCTGCCTGCATACCTGAGCCTCAGGCATCATCATCAATCCTGGCACATTCTGCCCTGCCCACCTCACAACTCTGTATCTCATCTCTCTCTGCAACTCTCCCTACATTCTGCTACATCAGTCTTTCTCAGACACACTGGTGACCCTGTCATTTGTTTAATTCAAAAGCTCTAAACATTCAGAAAGCAGTTCAGCTCTCCCAATCTGATGTTCCCTTCTAGGCATCTGTCTCATTTTTCAAGGCACATTGTTTATGAATTCCTGGGCCTTTTCTATGTTCCCCAAACTGCTCCTAACACAACTGCTTGTTAAACCCTAACTTTAATAACTAAAATGACAATCTTCCCTGATTTCCCATGACAGGAATAATCTCCCCACCCCCACAACCATGAAATGTCAGAAAACATTTTACTTCATTTCCCTGAATTTTTATGAATTAGTATCAATGTATTATCTGCATATAATAGTCAGAGAGAGGCAAAGCACAGTGGTTAAGAGCATGAGGTCTGGCACTTGTTTCAGAATTTTGAGTCATCTGACCTTGAGCAAGTTACTTAAACTGCTTGACTGTGTCTTTATACAAAAAAAAAAATGAAGAGAACAATGTATGTATCATACTATGTTTTCTCAAGGGTTTAATTAATTAATATATGAATATAGCAGTCAAAGCAGCATTTCATACAGAGTAGGTGTTCAGTAAATGCTATGCTGCTGCTGCTAAGTCGCTTCAGTCGTGTCCGACTCTGTGCGCCCATAGACGGCAGCCCACCAGGCTCCCCTGTCCCTGGGATTCTCCAGGCAAGAACACTGGAGTGGGTTGCCATTTCCTTCTCCAATGCATGAAAGTGAAAGTGAAGTTGCTCAGTTGTGTCTGACTCTTCGCGACCCCATGGACTGCAGCCTTCCAGGCTCCTCCACCATGGGATTTTCCAGGCAAGAGTTCTGGAGTGGATTGCCATTTCCTTCTCCAGTGCATGAAAGTGAAAAGTGAAAGTGAAGTCGCTCAGTCGTGTCCGACCCTCAGCAACCCCGTGGACTGCAGCCTACCAGGCTCCTCTGCCCACGGGATTTTCCAGGCAAGAGTGCTGGAGTGGGGTGCCATTGCCTTCTCCAGTAAATGCTATAGCTCCTGGTTATTT
Source organism: Aepyceros melampus (assembly GCA_006408695.1). NCBI lineage: Eukaryota > Metazoa > Chordata > Mammalia > Artiodactyla > Bovidae > Aepyceros > Aepyceros melampus. The sequence continues at coordinate 72,750 of SJXQ01000901.1, read as the reverse complement.
ATACAATTATACCTATAAATATACCTTTTAGTTTATTTATAATAAATAAATACTTTTTAATAAATTTAAAAATTAGTGAAAAAAGTATAGGTTTATATATCTCTAAATATATAAATATTTGTGCTTCCTAGATGGTACTAGTGATAAAGAACCTGCCTGCCAATGCAGGAGATGTAAGAGACATGGGTTTGATCCCTGGGTTGGGATGATCCCCTGGAAGAAGAAATGATAACCCACTCTTGTATTCTTGCCTGAAGAATCCCATGGGCAGAGAAGCCTGTCCTATGGCTACAGTCCATGGGGTCACAAAGAGTCAGACACGACTGAAGCAACTTAGCGCGTGTGCGCATATAAGTATTTATACCTCTTGGTTAGATGCATGACTGTGTCAACCTCCTGGAAGACAAGGATCAAGCACACCAAGAGCTTCACGGCCCCAGCATTGAGGTTCTCACTCGTTCCAATAATAGCGGCAGCACGACATTTATTTAGCTCTGCAATCTTTCATTTCAAATTTCAAGAGTATCTGCCTTTGAAAATTCCTCTTAGCTATTGACTGCAACTGAAATGCCATATGAAGGGATTTCCAGGTCCAGTTCCAACATGAACAGAGCTTGGAAGTCATCACATCCACTTTACCATGAAAAAAAGCTGGACTAACTGAAAGACACTGACTAGTCTTGAACCCATCAGGGAACTGAGGTCTGCAGAGCAATCAACACCCAGAAATCTGCAGAAACAAGGAAACATGGAGAGTCAATTCGGAGTCTATTCATGTGGAGGAGAAGTCACTGAAGTCCCAAACTGGCAGAAACACTTAGGTAATAAATTTGGTGTTTGCTGGAGGCTGTATGAGCTAATATGAGACCAAATAACTTGGGGGTCAACAACCTCAGGGGGCCCTGAAAATTTTCATGGGTTTTACCTCCATGAGTCTTATAAGGTTCTTAATGTGAAGGTCCAAGAAAAATCCCTTTTCTTCCTCTGACAGGGGTAGACTTAACATTGTAAAATACACCCTAGCATTTGCCATAATGAATACCTACTCTAGAAGGGAAAATACTTTCCCAGGGCCTTATCTCATATGAGAGAAAGCCATCCTTGCACTCTGCCCCTCTCTAGTCTTCTTGTCCCACATTGGGGTGTAGAACAAAGTAAAAAAGGACTACAGATTGAAGGAAATAGATTGGGAATGCAGAAGCTGGGCAAGGTAGTAAGAGTTAGAGGGAAAGCTATTCCACTGGAGAAATACTTGTGAAGGTCACAGCCCAGAAACACAGACCCACAAAAAGACTAGAGTATAATCATATGATTACAGAAAGCTCCCCATCTCCAACATTTCACTCCAAATTAACAGGACTCCTGTATAAGAACAGTGGATTACAGCCAAAAGAGCTATAAGACCGAGACCCTCTCCAAGGAGGCACACTCAGGAAGCCCAAATCAAAAAGAGAAGCAAACACTAGGGCACTGGAGGAATTTTTAGCCTCTAGAACCTATAGTTGCAGCAAACATGATGCACAGCCCAATTCCAAGCCAGATTAATATAAAGTTTAACTCTAAAGCTGTATTTACAAGAACATATTAACCAATGTGGGCTTCCCTGAGAGTTCAGTTGGTAAAGAATCAGTCTGCAATGCAGGAGGCCTTGGTTGATTTCTGGGGTGGGAAGACCCACTGGAGAAGGGATAGGTTACCCATTCCAATATTCTTGGGCTTCCCTTGTGGCTCAGCTGGTAAGTAATCCACCTGCCAAGCAGCAGACGTGGGTTTGATCCCTGGGTTGGGAAGATCCCCTGGAGAAGGAAATGACAACACACTCCAGTAATCTTGCCTGTGAAATCCAATGGACAGAGAGCCTGGCGGGCTACAGTCTATAGGGTTGCACAGAGTCAGACATGACTTAGTGCATGTGTGACACTGCTACTACATTAACCAAGATAACTAGTCTGGATTTCAACCAAAAAAGGATAAGGCGTGTCAAAAGGCAGCAAACAAACAAACACAAAGCCATCTGGAGAGGCAAAGACGTCACAAAAACCATACTCACAGATGCCACAGGTATTGGAATTATCAGACAAACACTTTTAAATGACTACCATTAATATGCTCTTGGTTGTAATAGAAAAAATGCCACTGATTAACATCTGCATTCTTGGGCCAGCTTTGTCTGAAATTAATTATTCTTTCCTTTGGTTAGTGTTAGTATATCTTTCTTCATGCCTTTGATAGTAACTTATATAAGTCTTTACGTTTAAAGTGGGTTTCTCATAGATGACATGCTGCTGCTAAGTCGCTTCAGTCGTGTCCGACTCTGTTTGACCCCAGAGACGGCAGCCCACCAGGCTCCCCTGTCCCTGGGATTCTCTAGGCAAGAATACTGGAGTGGGTTGCCATTTCCTTCTCCAATGCATGAAAGCGAAAGCTCAGTCATGTCTGACTCTTCATGACCCCATGGACTGCAGCCTACCAGGCTCCTCCATCCATTGGAGTTTCCAGGCAAGAGTACTGGAGTGGGTTGCCATTGCCTTCTCTGCATAGATGACATAGGGGTCTTTTTTTTTTTAATCCATGCTGACATGTAGAGGCGGTAATTTCCCAAGAAGATAAAGAAATCTTAGATGTGTATGTACTAATAAGTCAACATCAAAATATATGAGGAAAGACTAAGATAACTGAGAAATAAATCCACTCTTATGGTTAGGGGAAAAGGTGAAAGCAGTGACAGATTTCTTCCTCTTTGGCTCTAATATCATTGCAGATAGTGACTGCAGCCATGAAATCAGAAGATGATTGCTTCTTGGCAGAAAGGCCATGAGAAATCTAGACTGTGTGCTGAAAAGCAGAGACATTACTCTGCTGACAAAGGTCCATATAGTGAATCTACGATCTTTCCAGTGATCACGTATGGTTGTGAGAGCTGGACTGTACAGAAGGCAGAGTGCCAAAGAACAGATGCTGTCAAACTGTGGTGTTGGAGAAGACTGCCGAGAGTCCCTTGGACAGCAAGGAGATCCAAGCAGTCAATCTTAAGGGAGATCAACACTGAATACTAGTTAGAAGGACTGATGCTGAAGGTCCAGTACTTTGGTCATCTGATGCAAACAGATGACTCGTTTGACAAGTCCCTGATGCTGCAAAAGATTGAGGGCAGAAAGAGAAGTGGGCGTCAGAGGATGAGAAGGCTGGATGGCATCACCAATGCAATGAATATGGACTTGGGAGAACTTCAGGTGAGGGACAGGGAGACCTGCCATGCTGCGGTCCATGGGGTCACAAAGAGTCCAACACGGCTGGGTGCCTGAACAACAACATTGCAGTTAGAGATCTCAGCACCCATCTCTCAGTGTGTGTGCTCAGCTGCTCAGTCATGTTGACTCTTCGTGTCCCCATGGACTGTCGCCTGCCAGATTCCTCTCTCCGTGGGATTTTCCTGGCAAGACTACTGGAGTGGGTTGCTATTTCCTTTTACAGGCTATCTTCTGGACTTAGGGATCAACCTGCATCTCCTGAGTCTCCTGCGGGCTGATTCTTACCACAGAGCCACCTGGGAAGCACCCCCACCATCTCTCAGTAAATACAGAAAGTTACTTAGGTACTAAATGGCAAAGATAAGACTCAAACTCTAAAAATAACCCAATTTTTTTATCAATTGGTAATTTCCCAATTAATCAATAAATCTATGATCAAATAAATCACCAATTTTGGCTTGAAATTTCTGAATAAATGTTTATGAAATTTGATATAATGTTCAAAGTAATTCTATCATAAAATGATACAGTCTTTCAAAGGTCAACAGCATTTAATTCAGGTAAACTGAGAAATTGTTTCAAATACTCAGTTCTGTCCAATATTAACTTTTCATTGCTGCTAAGTCACTTCAGTCGTGTCCAACTCTGTGTGACCCCAGAGATGGCAGCCTACCAGGCTCCCTCGTCCCTGAGATTCTCCAGGCAAGAACCCTGGAGTGGGTTGCTGTTTCCTTCTCCAGTGCATGAAAGTGAAAGTGAAGTCGCTCAGTCGTCTCCGACTGTTTGCGACCCCATGGACTGCAGCCTACCAGACTCCCCCATCCATGGGATTTTCCAGGCAAGAGTACTGGAGTGGGGTGCCATTGCCTTCTCTGAACTTTTCATTACAGGGCTCCTTTTATGAAATTTCTTCAGAAAAACTAGAAATGGAATGAGAGCTTTAAGAGACATACTAAATAGTGAAGCACATCTGTATTGATGTTTGAGGTCTGCATCAGACCTATAAGAATAAAAACAAATCATCACCTCCCATTGCTAAGGTATTAAGAATACTACGGAAACCTTTCATCTAACCCAGGCCTGGACTCTCTAAACTCCGTAAACTCCCTAAGCCCCCTAAACTCCCCTGGAGTCCCACAAGGGTGTCATTATGTCAGAACAACCTAGCAGAGTGACGCTCCTCACTCCCAATGCCCTCAGAACAGATCATGCCTTCACAGGTGACAACCTAAGACCCCAGCACACTAAGTGTAGAGGAAATACGCCACTTGCTGTCAGCTCTACGTCAAATAAAGAATCCTGACAAAAGGTGGCTCCCATTCACAACTATTTTCCTAATTCATGTTCAAAGGATATGCATCATCCTCAAAGCCATCACCTCCGCATGACTGGCACGGCTCCAATAAAATGGATGAAAATACACAGTTATCTATTTTCTCCAGCTCTTAGTCATCCAAAGAGAGGAAATGTGTCTAAAAGTGAGAAATGCAAGTCCCCTGCAACATTTAAACATTACCAAGTGTGCCTTCATGATCCCACAAAGAATAACTGGATTATTCCAGCTCTATTCCCAGATAATGGAAACCAATTAAGAATGCACCACAACTTTCCTTCTTCCTTTTTTTCTTTCCTCCCTCTTTTCTTTCCTTTCTTTTTTATTTTTCTTCTGGATAAAAATTTTGGAATTTATTTGTGAATGAACACAATAAATGAGCAAGCTTTGAAGACTTTCAAGAAGAGTGATTCAGAATTCCTGTTTAGGTAGGTCATTTAGTTCAGTCAGTGGAGAGTAGATTTTAAATCTGGGTAGTGATGGAAGTTTAAAGAATCACAATGAGAGAAGGAAAGGAATTAATACACAAATCCAAGATATGCTTAAAATAATATGCATTTAGCAGTTATATACATTATGAATATATTGCCTCTCAGGTTCCATTTCACTCTTTTTCACCTAGGAAAGAAACAGAAAGGCTCAGACTTCTTCCTGGTTGGGTGTGCTCTTCTTCCGCCTTCCTGTTGTTTCCCAACAGGGTGGGAAACAATGCAAAACTTCCTAAGAGCCCAGACCACAGCCCGGAAACAGAGGGATCAGGAGAGTTGTTCTGTGTCCAGGGCTCACCTGGCTGAGGCAGAAGCCTCGGAATCAGGATCCAGGAGGCAGGCTCCCCCTCCTGCTTGGTTCATTTAGTGGAAAAGGCAAAAGGGGAGATGCTCCAAAATTCCTAGTATACTTTATTAAGCTGGCTATGAACAGGTCTGCAAAGCTTTGATGAAGAATATGTCAGTTTCTTCCCTGAAAGATGCATGCCTTCCCTAGAGATCCCGTGAGAATTTTCATTTTCATCTTCATTTGGGAGGAAGGAAGCAGTAGCTCTGTCCTGTCTTGCATGCAGGCCCACATTTTCTGATCACTGAATGAGGAGGCAATGGTCAGAGTACAGATGGAAGTGATAAAAAAAAAGAGCAGATTTCTAGAAGGCCATACACAGGTTCTTTTGCCTTGACACTGGGTCTCTTTAGCTAAAGACAAAAGCAGTAAAGACTGGGATGGAGAGAACCTGGCTTTGGGGAAGCAAGAGCCAAATTCACACTATTGCTGTACTGTGATCCCATACTGCGTCCTTTCTCTATGGCTCCGCTTTCTCATCTGTGAAGGGGGAATGGCGGTGGGAATGGAGGGCTGAGTGTGCTGCCCTGCACTCTGGCAGGAAACACACACACAGATGAGCGATCATCACTATTCTCTGGCCACACCCAGTGCCAGCCAGAGAGAAAACCAGACATGCGCTTGGGACTCTTGTAGCCATGCAGTGGCAGCACCCGCATCTGCTGACACAGAGACTTGCTACCCGGCATTTACTCCACTTCCAAATTAATTATTTTGGGAAAAAGTCGCACTGCCTTTTAAAACTCTGAATATCAGCCAACTTTCTCAGACGCCGTCAGGATCACCACAACAGCAATGGCATTTCCTTGGTGATTTCTCAAGATAGAGTACAGTTACAGCTGGCACAGGGGTCAAAGGCAAAGTGCATAAAAGTGCTTGCTGTGTTGGTTTTTCACGGTGAATGGTTTAGAGGGAAGAAGCACTCCTGCAACAAAATACATCTCATACCTTTCACACCTTGAGGCCTGAGTGTCTAACTCTGCTCCACCTGTCCTCTTGTAATAATAACAACAACAAAAACAGTGTAAATAATAATCTAGAGTGCAGACTCAACAGCCATTCCATTTTGTTCAAACCCAGCTGCCCTCGCTCTCCAGGGTGATGCAAGCAGAGGATCTCCCCACTCCATGCTGCATGACCTTGGCTGTTGGGGGCACGGAGGGAAACAGGGCTCCTTGGGGTCCCTGTGTGGACACAATGGCCTGCAAGTGGCTTTCCAAGCAGGCAAGGGGCCAGTCCAGAGCCTTCTTGATGCTCAATAGGGTTCACACTTTGTCATGTTTCAAAAAACTTTACAAAATACATCTCATACCTTTCACACCTTGAGGCCTGAGTGTCTAACTCTGCTCCACCTGTCCTCTTGTAATAATAACAACAACAAAAACAGTTGTAATAATAATCTAGAGTGCAGACTCAACAGCCATTCCATTTTGTTCAAACCCAGCTGCCCTCGCTCTCCAGGGTGATGCAAGCAGAGGATCTCCCCACTCCATGCTGCATGACCTTGGCTGTTGGGGGCACGGAGGGAAACAGGGCTCCTTGGGGTCCCTGTGTGGACACAATGGCCTGCAAGTGGCTTTCCAAGCAGGCAAGGGGCCAGTCCAGAGCCTTCTTGATGCTCAATAGGGTTCACACTTTGTCATGTTTCAAAAAACTTTCTAAACATTATTTCAGTGAATACATACATTATATAAAACAATAGAAACACACAAAGAAGCTAGAGATTTCACTATTTCTACTCCCCCAAATAATGTTTACTATCAAGTCTTTGAATGGGGGAAACATTTTAAATGCAAAGATTTTTTTTTTCATAAAATAGTGAAAGTAATTGTTAAATGTCTCCCCTGATCCCCACTATATTATAGCAATTAAATTTCCTCTGGAAAGCCACACATAAAAAAAAAAACAAAACAAAGACCCTAATCTGAAAAGTAAATGCTTGATAGACTTGTTAACCTAGGTAACCACTCAGCTGCTTAGGTAATTGTTTAGGCATTTTGAAGCCTTTCTCTCCCTTTCTCAATGTGCTACAGTCATCCTGCCCTTCTTTCCCTCCAAAACACATCCCAGAGCAGAAGTGCCTATATCTCTGTCTCTATTCCTGTGAACTAATTTTCAAAACAGAAATATTGCACAAAGGTATGTAACAGAACTCTGAAAGATGTAGGGAAGGAGTCTTTTCTTCATAGCCAAGTAGTCTTTTCTTTGAAATATTTATTTTGTACACTCTTCAGGGCTGCTCATCTGCCCCATAAGTAAGACAGCACTTGTGGGATTGTGTTGGATGAATGGTGGAAAGGGTCTCTTACCATAAACCAAGGAGGCAATGACCTTGTGATTAGATTCCCAGTTGTTGCTGATGAAATTTTGGCTTCATCTTCAGTGACTTCAATTTTTGCAAGATGTGAGAAACATGAAAGTTTTCCGACCTTGTTATTTTCACAAAATTTGCCTTCAGTGCATCAAGCATCCATTAGTTTCCCGTCAAATCTCTTTATGTTACGGCTTTGAACCTGGGCAGGATCAGCAGCACACTGTGGCTCTGGTGCTCACACTGGCTGTCTCTGGTCTCCACGCTCATGTGGACATGACAACCAGCAATGGAGTGAATGTCTTGGTCGGCAGCACAATCAGCAGGTTGATGTTTTCCCCAAGTAGGAAAGTTCTGATGCTGCTGCTGCTGCTGCTAAGTCGCGTCTGTCATGTCCAACTCTGTGCAACCACATAGACAGCCCACCAGGCTCCTCTGTCCATGGGGATTTTCCAGGCAAGAGTACTGGAGTGGGGTGCCATTGTCTTCTCCAGGACAGTTCAGTGAGGTCCTATCTTAATCCTCAGAAGTGCTTGCTGCTCCCACTGGAGCACAGAGAGCTGAACTAGCACTGGATGGATAGAATTTCTCATCAGTTGCCAAAAATGCACTCTTCTCTATGTTCTCAGGTGGAAACCCTGATTTCTCTAAACCCTTAAAAATCACTGCACTGACAAAAACCGATGTAGTGAGCATGCCATTTATAAGGTCTAGGGAAAGGAGAGTGGTCAGCTTACCTTGGCTTTATTTTAACACATTCGCAGAGCCCAGTGTCTGCAGGCTACCTTTATACAGAAATGTGTCCATAGTTGGGCAGATTCTTTCAAACTGATGAAATTAAGCCTAGCATGGCTAATGACTAATGAGAGTTTGAATATTTTCTCTCCCCCAGAAGGTTTCCATGTGCAGAGTATGTCCAGCACAGCTGTGCATCCTTGGGGAACCTAACGCAAGAGACAAAATGTGCAAACATCCCTCATACTTACTCCTGTCACCTAGCTTCCCTCAAGTCCCACATCTTTGGCTAAATAAACTAGGAATCTATAAAGGAAATGCCTCTAATCCTTTCCGTTGTTTTCCAGCTTGCTGCCATTCCCACTTTACAGATGGGGGAAGGAAGACCCAGTGGGATTTACAGAGGTAAAGACAGTTCCCTAATGTAATGTGGTGAAGCAAGCAGGCACCTGGGATTCCAGCCCAGGAAGCCTTGCTTCATAGCCTTTGTCCTTCCCTCTCAGGCTTCCCCTGCCTCCAGAAACATTCTCTGCAGTCACAAGGGTATCCACAGTGATGACAATCAGATGACTCCCTTCTGATCAAAGAGGGAGCCCTGAGCAGGAGTTTCCCCTCAGATGCACATTCCATTATTTAACTGAATCTTCACAGGGACAGATGAGGTGCATACTAACAGAAAGCTAAGACTCAGAGAATTTAAACAATCTGCAAATACCAAGGCAATGTGATGTGCGGACATAGCGATGAGCTCTCACTCTTGTGTGACTCCAGTCCCCAGCACTTCCTTTGTGCTGGTTCTCAGGCGCTTGGTGTTTGGGAGGTGTGAACTTCACCCCCCCCCCCCAGTGCACACTCTTCTCCAGGTGACCCGGAACCTACAAAACCATCGTCTTCCAAGAGAAGAGGTGGTGCCCCCATGTGAGAAGATCTGAGACACTGAAAGGTCACCTTCTCCAGCACCTCCGCAACCTTCCTGCCACTGTGTCATCCTACCTCCTTCCATCTACTGCTAAGAAAAGGGCACAAAACCTCCAGCGATTCACCCAGGTCATCTGGCTACAGAGGGATATCATCAAACAAAAAACTTCTGCACAAAAAAGGAAAGAACAAGATGTAAGAGTCGGACACAACTGAGTGACTGAACCACCACCACAACCACAAAGCAATGTACAGAATGAGAGAAAATTTGCAACAGAATTTGCAAATCATATATTTGACAAGGAACTAATATCAAAACATATAAAGAAATCATACAACTCAATAGAAAACAACAAATAACCCGATTAAAATATGGTAAAGGACCTGAACAGGCCCTTTTCTGAAAAAGACATACAGATTGCCAACAAGTACATGAAAAGGTGCTCAATCATTGGGAAAATGCAAGTCAGGAACACAGTGAAATATCACCCTCCATTATCACAATGGCTTCATCAAAATGATAAGAGATCACATTGTTGGTGAGACTGTGGAGAAAAGGGAACCCAAGTACACTATTGCTCGGAATGTAAATTGGTATAGCTGTTATGGAAAACAGTGTAGAGGAAAAAGTAAAAAGCAGAACTGCCATGTGATCCAGCATTCCACATCTGGATACGAATCCAAAGGAAACAAAATCTCCATCTGCGTCCAGTGCTTACATTGGCATTATTCACAATAGCCAAGACAAGGAACTGGTAAACTAAGTATCCATCCACAGATGCTTGGGTGGCGGTGATGTATATATATGTGCGTAAATTCACTACATGTGATAGTAGTGTAATTGCTCAGTTGTGACCAATTGTGATCCCATGTACTGTAGCCTGCCAGGCTCCTCTGTCCATGGGATTCTTCAGGCAAGAATACTGGAATGGTTTGCCAGCCCCTTCTCCAGGGGATCTTCTCAACCCAGGGATCCAACTCTGGCCCCCTGCATTGCAGGAAGATTCTTTAAATCTGAGCCACCAGGGAAGCCCTGGTATCTTATGGATACCAACAAACAGTTGCTTACAATCAGAGTGCTCTAGATTTAATAATTTTTAAGTTTCTCTAATTTTAAAAGGATCTATCATTTGGCCACCTATTAAGAACACAAAAAGACCTCTTATAGGTCTAATATAAACAAACAAACATACAGGACAGAAACTTAGTAAGATCAGATAGCATATTTACATTTCAAAGACACAGACAAATCTGAGCTTCCCCCTAGAAGGCCTTGCTTAAGATTTACCAAGCCAGCTCTTCATTTTTAAGTGCATATGCATTTATGAGCTCCCTCAAAATTAGGGTGAGCTTTAATTTCCCCAGTTAACTAGGTGCTTGCAAGTATGAGCTCCATTCCTTATGTCTTTCTACAACAGAGCCACCTCAGTGTCTTTAAACTGAGCCCCGGGTATTTCTCGGTAAAAACTGAGTCTGCCACCACCCGCGCCTTCCAGGGGTAGATATTTTCTCAGTATGTTTCAGCTGAGCCCTGGATGTACTTAATCAACTCCCTCCACCTCCCAGTGTCTTTCAACCAGGTGAGAATTCTCTTGGTATCTTCCAACCAAGCCACACCCAATATCTAGACCCTGGTGTCCTTCCCCCATCTGTCCCCAGTACCTTATCAAGAGGCGGCAGGCATCGGCTATACCCCACCAAATAAAAATTCATATATACTATATGTATATACACATATATATGTATAGCGTTTGTTAGTTGCTCAGTTGTGTCCGACTCTTTGCAGTCCCACAGACTATACCTGCCAAGCTCCTCTGTCCATGGGATTCTCCAGGCAAGAATACTGGAGTGGGTTGCCATTTCCTTCTCCAAATGTATGTGTACATACATTATCTATATATATATAATATTATATATAATTATTATATATAATATAATGTTTTTATAATAAAATAAAATAAATATAATATATCATATTATATTAT
>SJXQ01000901.1:16573-60887 GCA_006408695.1 Aepyceros melampus | reverse complement strand
TGCAATTAAATAAATGAGTATTCACACCAAGTATGATATAAGACTATACATAATATGATGTCATTGTAGGTCAGTTTACTGCTAGAGAAGTTATAAAAAAAATGTTCACAGCTTTTTGGATTTAGGAATTGCTAGTATGGAATTGAGGATCTGTATACATTCTCTGGAGTAAATAAAATGAAATTCTAGAATGCTCTGTTTATCTCAGAATAGTTTAAACACATATTTAATTTTTAATACTTAATATTTAAAAAATAAATACAGATTGCCATTATCTTTTTAAGATAATCTTTTCAGATATATTAATATATATTAATATAATAATATAACATTATTATGATATTATATAATTATATTATATTATTATCATACAATAATATAATATTTTTATAATATAAATATTATTATATATAATATATGTTGCTATTCTTTGGATCTCTGCATTCAAATGGGTATATCTTTCCTTTGCTGCTTTGCCTTTTGCTTCTTTTCTTAGCTATCTGTAAGGCATTCTCAGACAGCAGTTTTGCCTTTTGCATTTCTCTTCCTTGGGGGTGGCCTTGCTCCCTCCCTCCAGCACAGTGTCACGCACCAGTGTTCACTTAGCATAGTGCTTTCAAGATCCATTCGTGTTGTTGCAAATGGCAGCGTTTTCTTTTTGAGACTGAGTAATATTTCACTCCAGTGCTCCTGCTTGGAGAATCTCATGGAACCCAGTGGGCTATAGTCCATAAGTTCTGCATGATGAAAAAGTCAGACACGACTGAAGAAACTGAGCACACAAGAAGTGAAATATTACTCAGCCTCAAAAAGAAAACGCTGCCATTTGCAACAACATGAATGGATCTTGAAGGCACTATGCTAAGTGAACACTGGTGCGTGACACTGTGCTGGAGGGAGGGGGCGAGCGAGGCCACCGCCAAGGAAGAGAAATGCAAAAGGCAAAACTGCTGCCTGAGGATGCCTTACAGATAGCTGAGAAAAGAAAAGAAGCAAAAGGCAAAAGAGAAAAGGAAAGATGTACCCATTTGAATGCAGAGTTCCAAAGAATAGCAAGGAGAGATAAGAAAGCCTTCCTCAGTGATCAATGCAAAGAAATAGAGGAAAACAATAGAAAGGGAAAGACTAGAGATTTCATAAAGAAAATTAGAGATACCAAGGGAACATTCCAGGCAAAGTTGGGCTCAATAAAGGACAGAAATGGTATGGAACTAACAGAGTAGAAAATATTAAGAGATAGCAAGAATACACAGAATAACTGTACAAAAAGGTCTGCATGACCCAGATAACCATGATGGTGTGATCACACACCTAGCGCCAGACATCCTGGAGTACGAAGTCAAGTGGGCCTTAAGAAGCATCACTACGAACGAAGCTAGTAGAGGTGATGGGATTCCAACTGAGCTATTTCAAATCCTAAAAGAAGATGCTGTGAAAGTGCTGCACTCAGTATGCCAGCAAATTTGGAAAACTCAGCAGTGGCCACAGGACGGGAAAAGTCCATTTTTATTCCGTCCCAAAAAAGGCTATGAAAGAATGTTCAAAATACAACACGACTGCACTCATCTCACACACTGTCAAAGTGATGCTCAAATTCTCCAAGCCAGGCTTCAATAGTACATGAACCAAGAACTTCCAGATGTTCAAGTTGGATTTAGAAGAGGTAGAGGAACCACAATTGCCAACATCCGTTGGATCATAGAAAAAGCAGGAGAGTTCCAGAAATACATCTACTTCTGCTTTATTGACTGTGCCAAAGCCTTTGACCAATTGCCAACATCCGTTGGATCATAGAAAAAGCAGGAGAGTTCCAGAAATACATCTACTTCTACTTTATTGACTGTGCCAACGCCTTTGACTGTGAGGATCACAAACTGTGGAAAATCCTTAAGAAGATGGGAATAACAGACCACCTTATCTGCCTCTTGAAAAATCTGTATGCAGGTCAAGAAACAACAGTTAGAATAAGTCATGAAAGACTGGACTGCTTCTGAATTGAGAAAAGAGTACATCAAGGCTATATTGTCACCCTGCTTATTTAACTTATATGCAGAGTACATCATGCAAAATGCTGGGCTTGATTCCTGGAAAGCTGGAATCAAGATTGCCGGGAGAAATATCAATAACCTCAGATATGCAGATGACACCACTCTTATGGCAGAAGGTGAAGAGAAACTAAGGAATTTCTTGAACGTGAAAGAGAAGAGTGAAAAACCTGGCTTAAAACTTGACATTCAAACAGCAAAGATCCAGTCCCATCACTTAATGGCAAATAGATGGGGGAGAAATGGAAACAGTGAGAGATTTTATTTTCTCAGGCTCCAAAATCACTGCAGATGGTGACTTCAGCCATGAAATTAAAAGATGCTTCCTCCTTGGAAGAAAAGCTATGACCCACATAGACAGCATATTAAAAAGCAGAGATATAACTTTGCCAACAATGTCTGTCTAGTCAAAGCTATGGTTTTTCCAGTAGTCACATATGGATGTGAGAGTTGGACTATAAAGAAAGCTGAGCAACGAAGACTTGATGCTTTTGAACTGCATTGCTGGAGAAGACTCGAGAGTCCCTTGGACTGCAAGGAGAAAGATTTTCATTTTTATGATTTCAAAATTAAGACTACTTTTAGAGCAGTTTAGGTTCACAGCAAAATGAAAAGATTTTTACATATCATCCCCCTGGCACGCATAGCCTTCCCCATTATCAAGAGTGGATATTTGATAAACCTGCATTGATGCATCATAATGGCCCAAAGTCCATGACTTCCCTGTTGCTCAGACAGTAAAGAATCTGCCTGCAAGAACAGGACACCTGAGTTCGATCCCTAGGTTGCAAAGATCCTCAAGAGAAGGGAATGGCAAACTACTCTAGTATTCTTGACACAAGAATAACATGAACAGAGGACCCTGGTAGGCTACAGTCAGGCATTCTTCCTCTGCCATGACCTGGCCCCCAATCTCTTTCAACAACTTATTTCACTCAGCACCAGAAGAAAAGCAACCTGTCTTCAAGACTGGACAGCAGAGCCAGTGCAATCATAAGTAGCATTGGTTTCTACCATAACAGTTCATGGGAGGAGACCTCAAAGCTCCATCCCTTCTGCTACAGGCATCACTGTCCTCATTGACAGCACCCTCCCACCCCCCAAGTTGTGAGTGTCCTCATCAGTGAGGTGGCTTGGTCAGGGAAGAGCTGGGGAGGCCAGTGATCCAGAAACATACAGGAAGGTGACTTGGCCAGCATGTGGGAAGATGACCCAGCCATCCAGTGAAAGGTGAGCATCTCAAGGAGTATGGGTCAGGCAAAGAGACAAGCTGGCAAAATGCCTCTCACCCTCCACACTGGTCTGCCTGGTGTGGTCCCTGATGGGAAACCTGCTTCCCAGGGCAATGCCTTGATTCTCACTCTCAGCTCCAGGCTACAGCACTCCCCTCTCTCTCAGACATACCAAAAAACACCCTTTGGCAACATCCAAAGCAGGTGAGCTCAAGTGAACACAAGAACATTTTGGGGACCTTGGAGTCCACATATTTTATAGGATGGAAGGGTGCGAACTTCTCTTCCTGTATCAGTAAGTGTTCTCCAGAGAAATGGAACCAATAAGGGAAGTATAGATGCAGAGATAGATAGAGATAAGATATGAGAGCTCATGCATTACAGGAATTGGTTCACACAATATGGAAGCTGAGAAGTTCTACCGTCTGTCCTCTAAAAACTGAAGACTCAGGAAAGCTGGTGGTGTACTTCTGCCTGAGTTGAAAGGCCTGAGAATTAGGAGACTGGGGTGTTAAGTCCTGATCCAAGTCTGAGGCCTGGGAACCAGGAGCCACTTGATACCTGAGAACTGAAAATGCATGTCCCAGCTCAAGCAAAGAGCAAATGTCAGTCATTCACCTGTTTTTTCTGCAGACAGACCTTGGAGATATTGCGAGTTCAGTTCCAGGTCATCACAGGAAAGAAACATGGCAACAAAGCAAGTCACACAGAATTTCCCAGAGCATATAAATGTTGTTTACTTTATGCAGTTGTCTATTAAGTATGCAAAGTTGTTGCTGCTGTTGTTCAGTTACCAAGTCGAGTGTGACTCTTTGCGACGCCATGAACTGTAGCACACCAAGGCCTCCCTGAAAGACAAACCACTCCAGTATTCTTGCTGTGAGAACAACATGAACTGTATTAAAAAAAAGTATGCAATAGCATTGCATATTAAAAAAATAAAAGGTTAACACCTTAATGAGAAGACAAGGCTGTTTAAGAAGGGATGCCATAAATTTCAATTTGTAAAATGAAATGCACTATCTGTGAAGCACAGTAAAGTGAAGTGCAGTAAGGGGAAGTATGCCTGCATTTGGTCCTCAGAGGACTGGCTAACTCCCTTCCATCCCATCCACACTGGTGAGGGCTATCTTCTTCCCCCAGTCTAATGACTCGAACTCTGACGACTGTACTACTCCAATGACTCCTGTAGGCACCTTCACAGACACACTCAGAAACACTGTTTTACCAACTATCCGGGCATCTCTGAGACCAGCCAAGTGAACAATTGCTCTCTTCTTGGAAGACAGGCTTCCTTTTGGAAATTTTGTACCTGAGCATTTGCTTCACAGTACACAGGGCCTCTGCTGCCATTTCACAGCATCTGCTATTTCTCTCTCATCAAGAGATAAAGGACTTTCAAGGAGCTGTGTGGTTCCTGTTTGCCAGGACATTCCACCTTGAAGAGGGCCCAACTCGGTTAATGCACTGGGACAGCAGGCAGGGAATGGACAACTTTGTCTCTGTTTAAGATGTACACTTTGTTGACGGACCTTTGTCAACAAAGTGATGTCTCTGTTTTTTAATATGCTGTCTACGTTTGTCATAGCTTTTCTTCCAAGGAGCAAGCCTCTTTTAATATCATGGCTACAGTCACTGTCTGCAGTGATTTTGGAGCCCAAGAAAATAAAATCTGTCACCATTTCCACTTTTTCCCCCCATCCATTTGCCATGAAGTAATGGGACTGCATGTCATGATCTTCATTTATTAAAAGCTGAGTTTTAAGCCAGTGTTTTCACTCTCCTCTTTCAGTTTTATCAAGAGGCTGTTTAGTTCCTCTTCACTTTCTACCATTTAAGTTGTATCATCTTCATATCTGAGGTTGCTGTTATTTCTTCTGCCAATCTTGATTCCAGGTTGAGCTTCATCAGCACAGCATTTAGCATGATGTACTCTGCAAAGAAGTTAAATAAGCAGGATGACAATATACAGCCTTGATGTACTCCTTTCCCAATTTGGAACCAGTTCGTTGTTCCATGTCCGGCTCTAACTGTTGCTTCTTGACCAGCATACAGGTTTCTCAGGAGGCAGGTAAGGTGGTCTGGTATTCCCATCTCTTTCAAAATTTTCCAGTTTGTTGTGATCCTAACAGTCAGCTTTAACATCATCAATAAAGTGCAAGTAGATGTCTGGGTTTTTTAATTTTATTTTTTTTTAATTTCCTTGCTTTTTCTATGATCCAGCAAATGTTGGTGATTTGATTTTTGGATCTTCTGCCTTTTAAAATCCAGCCTGTACATCTGAAAGTTCTCAGTTCACATACTGTGGGAGCCTAGCTTGAAGTATTTTGTGCATTACCTTGCTAGCAGGTAAGTTGAGTGCAATTGTATGGTAGTTTGAACATTCTTTGACATTACATTTCTTTGGATTAAAATAAAAACTGACCTTTTCCAGTCCTGTGGCCACTGCTGAGGTTTCCAAATTTGCTAACATAGTGAGTACAACACTTTAACATAATCATCTTTTAACATTTGAAATAGCTCAGCTGGAATTCTATCACCTCCATTAGCTTTGTTAAGAAGCGTTGAAGAAGGCTTTCTTATCTCTTCTTGCTGGATCAAATGGTAGTCCTATTTTACATTTTTTGAGGAATATCCATACCATTTTCCACAATGGCTGCACCAATTTAATTCACACCATCAGTGCAGAAGGCTTTTCTTTTCTCCAGATCCTTGCCAGTATTTGTTGTGTTTTTGATGATAGCCATTTTGATAGGTATGAAATGATATCTCATTGTGGTTTTGATTTGCATTTTCCTGATTATTAGTGATGCTGAACATCTTTCCATATACCTATTGGCCATCTGTATGTCTTCTTCAGAAAAAACGTTTGCTTAACTTTTCTGCCCATTTTCATTTATTTATTTATTTATTTTTAATTAGTTTTTATTTTTTAGTTTGTTTTGCTTTACAATACTGTATTTGTTTTGCTATACATTGACATGAATCAGCCACGAGTGTACATGAACTCCCAATCCCGACCCCCACCTTCCCCCTCCCGCCCCACACCTTCTCTCTGGATTATCCCCATGCATCAGTCCCAAGCATCCTGCATCCTGCATCAAACCTGGACTGTTCTGCCCATTTTTAATAAAAATTTTCTTTGCTGTTGAGGTGAATGAGTTCTTTACATATTTTGGATATTACTCTCTTATAATTTACAAATATTTTATCCTTTAAGCAGGCAGCCTTCCCATTCTGTTGATGGTTTTCTTTGTTGTACAGAAGATATTCAGTATGATATGTAGTATATGTGTTTCATGTGTTTATTTTTGTTTTTTAATATAAATTTATTTATTTTAATTGGAGGTTAATTACTTTACAATATTGTATTGGTTTTGCCATACATCAACGATGCATGATACTGGATGCTTGGGGCTGGTTTTGTTTTGCTTTTGATGTCAGATTAAACAAATCATCACCAAAACCTATGATAAGGAGCTTACTTATTTTTCTTGTAGGAGTTTTATGGTTTCAAGTCTTATGTTCAATTTTTAAAATAATTTGAGTTAATTATTGTGTATAGTGTAAGACAGTGGTTGAATTGCATTCTCTTGCATGTAGCTGACCTGTTTTTCCAACACCATTTATTGAAGGGATTGTCCTTTCTTCACTGTGTATGTTCTTGTCTCCTTTGTCATGAATTCATGGCCGCATGCACGTGAGCTTATTTCCGGGCCCTCTATTCTATGACACTGAGCTATATGTCTGTTTTTATGCTAGCGTCACACGTTTTGGTAACTATAGCTTTGTAGTATAGTTTGAAATCAGTGACTGTGGCATTTCCAGCTTGTTCTTCTTTCTCAAGATGGCTTTGGCCTCCTTGGTTACATCTATCCCTATGTGAAAGTTTGCTTTCTATCTTGTTTTTTTCTGAATTTAAAATGAACTGTACAATGTGTTTATCCATTATTTCACTTTGTCTTTTCACTAAAATGTCTAGTGAAGAAAGCCACAAAACCTCTGCCTGAGAATTCATCACATTTGCCTGTCATATCCCATATGCAATTTTAAAGATAGTCAATATACTTAGCTGAATTCTTGAGTCATACTTAAGTATTGTGGTCAATATGTTTTAAATGAGCCATCATAAATTCTGAAAATTTATTTTCATATTGGCCTTTATTCTGAAACTGCATAATCAAATAAATTTGATATTTCCTTTTACTTGTATTGCTGTACTTAGCATTAGACACGGTCTTTGAGAATTAATAAATGAGTACTTGTTAGCTCTAGCATCAATCCTATTTAAAAACTGGATTAAATAAAATACTATGAAAAATTACATCCATGTATAGGATAACAAGACAAATACAAATATATTTAAGCAAAAACTCTTTATTTTGAAGAGAAACCACCTGACTGAAGATGTTATTAAACCTAAAATTATTGCAAAGGAATTCTGTATAATTCAAATAGTACACACAGTTTATTAGCAGAAGGGTCTTTGGTAAGTCAACAGTTCATCAGTTTCTGAGTTCTTTACTATTAGGACTGAAGTGACTTAGCAGCAGCAGGAAAAATGGTTTAAGTTGTTCAAGGATTTATCAAAGCTACATATTTTGTAACACGGGTTCTATGTAACAAAGTCTAGAGTGAGTATCCTCAGCTGGTCCAGACCAAAACTGTTATCTGTTTTCTCTGGTAGTACAGTGATGCTATAATCAGTCATATGACTGTTTACTAGAAATCAGCATGGGCTAGACAGTCATTTCCACAGCAGTCATACCCCAAGTCAGTACTCACAGCTGGAGAATATCAGCGGGCAGGAGTGCTCATCCATGGGGAAGTTGTGCAGCTGCAGCTGGCATTCTGCATTTATGGTGAGCCTGTGGGGGAGAGAGTGTCATTCTTGAGGTCAGCCAGGAGCAAACCAGCAAAGGCCTTAAGCAAGGTTGGGGCAGTCACATTACCACAATGCAGTGGGCAGGGGGCTGGGGTGGCCGCATGGAATTGAGTCTTGGCAAGGGCACTATCCATTCAGTATACCATTTGGTTTTTGTGCGTCCTGTCTCTGTTTTACTTTTAACTATCAGAATCAAAGGAAATGTCCATTAGTAAACTCCTTGTGTCTAGAAATACAAGCCAAGTAAGAGAGGAAACAAATCGAAACAATGTTTCCTTGCTGTCACATATCTTTGTTTTTAATTTGCTTGACTGAATTAAATCCTTCCTCCATTTTGAAACTGATTTATTTGCTTAGTTAGGTATAATGCCAAGTTCATCCACTTGCAGGGAAGATTTCATATTTGGCCAGCCTCCCCACTTGAATAGGCAGGTGTTGACTGCACTAAATGCATGGATGGCATCTTTTCAGAGCAGACATTCCTGGGGTATGAGTTTTTGTAAAGGACCGGCCATGTCTCTATTATGATTTGCTTAAGCTCACGTTCATTTCAGAGTCTCATTTATATTCTTTTAAGAATTGATGGGAACTAGCTATTTTAAAAAGTCCTGTTTTCCAAATGTAACTCATCAGTAGAATTTCCTGTGGCATTTTTGTTGTTGCTGTTCCCAGTCTGCCAACATTATAATTTCCCTAAAACTTTAAAATTCTTTACTCTTCTGCTTATTTTGATGCCAATATGTGCCTTTATCTATGTGGCAATTTACTATATGAGTCACAGATTTTTCCTTATGACCACAAATCACTTGCAATTAAAAGCTCCTCATACTGGATGTAGGGGGAGGAAGGTGTGTTCAGGGCTTGGCAGTGGTATTCACCAAGCAGGAGGACAGAGGGACATGGTCAGAGGTATTAGAGCAACCACCTTCCCCAGTAGCATGCTGAATCAAATGCCTTTTGGGGTTTTATGAGGAAATATCACATGGGCAGGTAGCTCCAAGAATCTGGCGCCCAGAAGGGACATTAGGGATTGGAAATAACACGTGGGATGAATCCTTAGCATGGATATGGCTTTTAAAGCCTTAGGAATGGATGAGCTAAGTCAGCAGGAAAGTGGAAATTGGGTAAAGTCCTAAGGCAGGAGCAGCAGAATGAGGAGGTGCCGTGTCAGGAGCAGGACAGGAGGTGCAGGAAGCAGCCATGGAGCAGCAAAGCCAGTGAAAAATCGACCATCGGCACAAGGTGGTCAGGCCAGGGCTCTAGAGAGGCCTCAGAGACTGGGAGGGCAGCCTCCTTGATCCCTGGATGAGCAGGAAAGACTGGCGTAGCTGCCTATCATACATTCTGTGGTATGTTGCAGTCATGTGTTCAGTTAGACTCAGGCCACTCTACAGGAGAGACTCTTGAGACATACAGACCCAGGTTCAAAGCCAGGTAATATTAGTTCCCAGTGGAGACTTTGGGCAGGCAAGTGAGCTCACGTTCTTTCAAATCCAGCCACTATTACCTTACTGGGTTTCTGTGAGGACAGCCTGGCCCTCAGGAGGACTCATTACAAGGTAGATGTCACTTCCATTAAGGATGCATTAGAGAACGCCCTCTGTGCTTTTTGTTCCTTATGGTCTCAAATTTGGCTATAATTAGATTTGTCAATTTGTACACCAAGACATCTTTGTTTCTTAACTGAATGGACCTGTGGGTTAAATATATTAAAGGTAATTTCCACAGCCCACTTCTAGTAGAAATGGATGCTAATAAAGGAATGAGTTTATATTTATTAAAGATTATTTGTATGACATGAGTTTTGCACATGTGGGATTAAGAAAAACTTCTTCAAGACCCAGTAGCATGCTGAACATGAGAAGTGATAGAACTTAGCAATGAAAATAGGGTCCAATTCATACAGTGATCTAAAGTCCCCAGTGTCAGACCACTGGTGGGATTAAATATTCACTAGCATCTCACCTTAAAGTATAAAGGATTTTCCCATCATTCCAAATTCTGAGGAGTTGATTGGGAGTGGTGATCCAGTGAGCCTCTGCAGTTTTGGAATTTCGGAAGATTGTATCTGGAATCCATATTAACCCCACCATGTTGCTGTTCAGAGTAAGTATTTTCATTGTGCTGTTGAACCTAAGGCGACTGTCAGTCCAGGTCTGAGCAAAAAATATATCAATTTGATATTCCTGAAACAGAACAAAAGAAGGGGAAAGACATTTCTATTAGTGGATTTTCTGCAGGTTTTGCTTTCTTTCTCAGGAGTTTGCTTCTGCTCATGGTTTCATCCTCACCTGTTAGCACTTAAAAATGTGCCTGGATCAACATGACAGACATTTAACAAAGGTAACCAATATCATTAGTCAACTGTGAGATGACACATGAAAACACTCTGTAAATAGTAAATTGTAATAAACACATAAAGTGTAGTGAGAGGCCAAGAGGTAGTAGAAAGTGATTCAGAACACAGATGCAGACCTTCCTATATTCCTAAGTCCAAGTTCTGGCAGGTAGCAAAATCTAGCATTCTCTCATTTCAGTCACTCAGCAGTACCCAACTGCAGTGTATAAAATGAATAGAATAGTAGTGTCTATCTACTTCTTAAAGGAGTTATGTGGAAGGAAATTATTAATAAAAAGCTCTAGTGCCTGGCACAACACAAATTATCTAGAGAGTGTTAGCTTATATACTAATGAAAATGATCATTTTCATCCAAAAGCCTTCTCAAATCACAAATCAACCCAAATCAAACAGAAAAGCAAAAAACAAGCCAGCAGCAACAACAACTAAAAAATAGGGCTGACAGCCATCCAAGTCAAATGCCGATTCCAACAGAGGACTGAAGGGGCAAATTTTTTCTGTAACTGGAAGCCACCCCAGTATGCACAGTACATTAGATACAGGATGTGATTGATGTTACTATGAGACCCAGAGAAATGTCTCAAGTCTGGACCACCTCTGGGGCTCTTCTCCCAATCACAGTTTAAAGGATTATCTTTAGGTCCACAATAAAGAGGATCTAGATGATTAGTGATCTTAATATCTTTCATAGTTTTCTTCCATACTAGATATTATAAATGAATTGTTCTTACAGAGTTCAGTAATTCTCAACAAATCTCATATTTATACTTTCATTGAGTTTCTGGTTAAAGAACCTTTCCGAGAGGTAATTCAACAGACCAATCCAACCTTTCATGAACTAATTCCCTCATTCATTGTCTTTGTTGCACTGTGTCAGGCCCTGCAAACCACTGAAGACCCAGAACTGTGCCAACAGGAAAAGTCTCTGCCTCCATGGGGCTTATATTCCAATCAGGGAAGACAGGCCTTAGACAATTAAGCTGAAAAAAGCATGACCTAACTGCTATTGACTATGCTTGGTAAGTTAGCACAACAAACGCATTACCTGAGGATAAATGGCCAGTTTGAAAGCAGTTATGAAAGTATGAACAAGGACCGTTGCCCACCATTCCAGTGAATAGAGAATTTTGCCCATATTTCCAGTTCTACAAGGAACAAGCCATCAGCCACTGCAGCGGCCCCCTCCATACACCCCCAGCGGTACGCCCCGAGGGGAATTCAGGATGGAGGAAAAAAAAGGGGGGGAAGCATTTTGTGGTTTGGAAACTGGCCCTAGATATTTAAGATAAATACTAAGGGACAATTTCAACGAACCTTGATTCTTACATCTTCTCATACATAGAAAAGCACCAAAATCATTAACTTGAGATGCCTCTTCTTTGTAATTATCAGTGATCTTTTGATGTTTGACTACGTTTTTTTCCCAGCAAAAACTCTATATCCTGGCTTCCTCCTTAACTCTCCAGAGCAGTCCTTAGAGCTGAGAGGCTGCATCCTAGGCCTAAGTTCTCAGCTGTTGTTGCTGTTGTTTAGTTTCTAAATCATGTCTGACTCTTCTGTGATCCCATGGACTATAGCCCACCAGGCTTCCCTTCCTTCTCCAGGGAATCTTCTCAACCCAGGGGTCACACTCAACTACCTGCATTGTCAGGTAGATTCTTTACCACTGAGCCTAAGACCTCAGTAAGATCCTCAAATAATACTTAAGTTGCAACTTTTAGGTTGTGTGTTTTTCTTTAGTTGACGAAAGAAAAAAGAAAGATAAAACAAATACTGATTCTTGTTGGAATGGAAGAAAAAAATGCTTCTCATCCCCATCAGTGAATCATAGGATCAAGAAATGCTTAGAGTGTTAAAAGCCTATTGAAACTCAGCTTTGCAGAAATAATTCAGACCCACTGCTAAAAATCTCTAAATAGGTGTCACTGTGCAAATTTTTTAACTGTGCAAATATGGCTCCAAGGACAAGAGACTAACACATGACTTTTCCTCTGAAGGCTGATAGGGCCAAGGTATCTGTGCTTAATTAAAGAGAAAGAGTAAAGTGAAAGTGAAAGCAAAGAGTTGGGTAGAGGCAGTGGCATTTGAAACAAAGGCACAGCACTGATCTTGGAATCCTGTTGACACAAGATCTATGCACACATGAAATTGGTCTATGAAGTAAGAGACTGGCTAGGTTTTTCTTTTTTTTTTTTTTAATTGAAGGATAACTGCTTTACATTATTTTGTCATTTTTCAGTCATACATCAACAAGAATCAGCCATGGGTAGGCCCATGTCCCCTCCCTCCCATCCGACTCCCCATCCCACCCTTTGATTGTTACGGAGCCCCTGTTTGAGTTCCCTGAGTCACACAGCAAATCCCCATTGGCTATCAATTTCACACATGGAATCGTGAGTTTCCATGTTACTCTCTCCATGCAGCTCATCCTCCCCCTCCTCCCATCCCCCCGTGTCCACAGGTCTCTTCTGTATGTCTGTTTCCCCATTTCTGCCCTGAAAATAAATTCATCAGTACCACCTTTTAGATTTGGAAAAGTCAAATCAGGAAAAAAGTCTGTGACTATTTGAGACTGATTTACTGCTGCTTTTCTTTCTGTAATGATAAAATTGTAGCATGGAAAATCTGGATGCAAAAGAAAGCTTATTCTTCAATGCCAATATTCCCACAGCTGGAACAGTTAATGGAAAAAGGAAATTCCCAGACAATGGAGTCAAGATCCAATGAGAAGAGTCTTTGGGAGCCCAACTCTGGGAGTAGAGTTAATCCAGACTTAACTCTAGAATATCAAAGATATTCTCCTCATAGGGAATAAGACTCCACTCAGGATCTGCCCATTGGAGTCTCAGAATTGCTATAAATCAGGGCTGATTGTGATCCTCCTGGCTCCTCTCCATCTTTGTAGCTATACTCTACACATGGCTGGGGGTTAGGTAGCTTTCTCTTGAGTTTAGAGGTCAGTGGATCAAGGAAAGCCATGTACATCTTGATGTGGTATATACAGGCAGCCGCAATGTTGGGGATGGGACTGGGTGGATCTTTTGGGTTGCCTCAATTGAAGAAAGGAAGAGTGTGCCTGTCCTAATGAGGGAGAGACAGACAAGACATCTGGCAGCTAGAGGCAGATCAAGGTGGGCACTAGTGCAATCCGCCAAGCATCACAGCACGCCTACTTGCAGGCGTGTGCAATCCACCAAGCATCACAGCACGCCTACTTGCAGGCATGTGCAATCCGCCAAGCATCACAGCACGCCTACTTGCAGGTGTGTGCAATTTACCAAGCATCACAGCACGCCTACTTGCAGGCGTGTGCAATTCACCAAACATCACAGCACTCTACTTGCAGGCATGTGCAATTCACCAAGCATCACAGCACTCCTACTTGCAGGCATGTGCAATCCACCAAGCATCACAACACTCCTACTTGCAGGAGTGTGGCAGAGTCACACACTCCCCTTTCAGGCCCTGAGAGGCTGTGTGAAGCAGAGTCCACCTGATTCACGCCAGATACATATTGTAGGTGTAAAAGGTAGAAGGGAGAGTGGGAGGCAGGGGTGGGGGCTGCAGTCCTCATTGAGAAGGTGACTTAGAACCAAGACCTCAGTGAGGTGCACAGTGAGCTTGGCAGAGAGATGGCTCCCTTGCAGGGGCCCTGAGCACAGAAAGCAGGAAGGTCAAAGACATTCCTGAGAAGCGGGGACAATGTAGTCTATAGAATCAGCCCAGTGGGGCCAGGAAACAGACCCCTTACTTCCTTGATGGCAGAATTTTAGCCTAACAGTGATGATTGCTGACTATGAAATAGCCTACATTTGCACAGACAACATGAGAACACACTCAAAACTTTAAAAAAATTCAGGGTGTGAGAATGGCCAGTATGGCACATATAGGTACCCATATTAATTAATTCCTTCTTCCCTTTAACACCAGTTTATTGGGTAAAGAAATGAGGAGAGGATGAAGATGCTCTCCCTAAAGAGACAAAGTTCATGTGGACAGTTCAGTTCAGTTCAGTCGCTCAGTCATGTCCCATCTTTGCGACCCCATGGACTGCAGGATGTCAGGCTTCCCTGTTCATCACCAACTCTCTGAGCTTGCTTACACTCATGTCCATCAAGTCAGTGATGCCATCCAACCATTCCATCCTCTGTGTTCCCCTTCTCCTCCTACCTTCAATCTTTCCCAGAATCAGGGTCTTTTCTAATGAGTCAATTCTTCGCACTAGGAGGCTTCATATTGGAGCTTCAGCTTCAACATCAGTCCTTCCAATGAATATTCAGGACTGATTTTCTGTAGCCAATAAAGGCCCTGAGTGTATTTTGGAAGGAATATAAAACTATTCAGATACTTTTAATTTCATATTAATCAGAGATATTGAAACAAAGAAAACTTCAAGAATTTTACCAAAGTTGCCAAGGATTCCAAGTGAAAATTTCCAAGTGGGTTTTCATACTGTATACATATGCAATTATCCTTTAATAAAAACTAAATTGACTTTTTAAAAAGTAGAAAAACAAAAAGTCTCCTGCTAACCAAATAGTCTTCCTTTTGAGGTCTTTTCTATCCTTATCATCTCTGCTTTCCATCCTCATTTATGTCCCTTCACAAAACATTTTAAAATGCAGATCTGAGATGGGTAAATAGCAAGCTAGGCAGCATCACCTAAAGTCACTCCCATGAGGCACTCCCTTGCTTCTGTACCCACCAGTCACTGATTATTGAAATAGAGACAATAACGATTTTCTCCTAGAGGGTAAACCAAGGCCTGAGAGGTTAAGGAACTTTCATCAAGTCAAAGTCTGCTTCCCAGAATACAAGGTAACCCCCCTACACTGTCAGTAGAAATGTAAATTGATACAGCCATTAAAAGATGCTTGCTTCTTGGAAGAAAAGCTATGATGAGCCTAGAGCAGCGAAATCACTTTGCTGTCAGAGGTACATATAGTAAAAGCTATGGTTTTTCCAATAGTCATGTACACATGTGAGAGTTGGACCGTAAAGAAGGCTGAGCACCAAATAATTGATGCTTTCAAACTGTGGTGCTGGAGAAAATTCTTGAGAGTCCTGTGGACAGCAAGGAGATCAAACCAGTCAATCCTAAAGGAAATCAACCCTGAATAGTCTTTGGAAGGATTGTTGCTGAAGCTGAAGCTCCAATATTTGGCCACCTGATGAAAAGAACTGACTCAATTGGAAAAGACCCTGATGCTGGAAAGATTGAGGCCAGGAGGAGAAGGGGGTGACAGAAGTTGAGATGGTTGGACGGCATGACTGACTCAATGGCCATGAGTTTGAGCACATTCTGATGAAGGACAGGGATGCCTGGTGTTCTGCAGCCCATGGGGTCGCTAATAGCTGACACAGCTGAGTGACTGAACAAAGCCACTATGGAGAACAGTATGGAGATTCCTTTAAAAACTAAAAATAAAGCTACATATGACCAGCAATCCTCGTCCTGGGCCTATGTCTGAAGAAAACCATAAATTAAAAAGGCACATTTATCTCAGTGTTCATTGCAGCACTATTTACAATAGTCAGGACATAGAAGCAACCTAAACATCCATCGACAAATGGATAAAGAAGATATGGGACGTATACGCAATAGAATATTAAGTGTGTTAGCTGCTCAGTCATGTCCAACTCTTTGTAACCCCATGGACTGTACCCCACCAGGCTCCTCTGCCCATGGAATTATCCAGATAATAATACTGGAGTGAGTGGCCATTCCCTTCTCCAGGGGATCTTCCTGACTCAGGGATTGAACCCCAGCCTCCCACATTGTAGGCAGATTCTTTAGCATTTGAGACCACCAGAAAAACCCCTCCCAAGTTCAATCCCTGGATCAGAAAGATTCTCTGGAAAAGGGAATGGCTACCCAATCCAGTATTCTTGCCTAAAGAATTCCACAAACTGAGCAACAATAGAATATTACTTAACCATGAAAAAGAATGAAGCAATGCCATTTGCAGCAACATGGATGGACCTAGAGATTGCCATATTGAGTGAAGTAAGTCAGACAGAGAAGGAGAAATATACCTTACATGTGGAATCTAAAAATAAATGATACAAATGAAATTACTTACAAAATAGAAACCGACTCACTTAATGTTTTGGTGAAACTTTTAACTTTTGCTTCAGGTTCAAAGTGAAAGTCGCTCAGTCATTTCCGACTCTTTGAGACCCCATGGACTATATAGTCCATGGAATTCTCCAGGCCTTTCCAACCCAGGGATCAAACCCAAATGTCCCATATTTCAGGCAGATTCTTTACCAGCTGAGCCACAAGGGAAGCCCAAGAATACTGGAGTGAGTAGTCCATCCCTTCAATAGCAGATCTTCCAGACTCAAGAATTGAACTGGGGTCTCTTGCATTGCAGGCAGATTCTTTACTAACTGAGCTATAGGGAAACCCCATCAGGTTCAAAGGATTTATTAAGAAAAGAAACCACTCATTATACAGATATATGCAAATTCAATATTTAATAGAGACTTATTGAACTTACTTTCAATATATAATTGATAAAAGAAAAGAGAAATATAAACAGCAGAGGAGAGAAACAGCACATATGTCACTCAATTGGACCAACTAACACCCAGACTCAGTACTGGGAAGGCCCATGTAACAGCAGTCTGGAGTTCCAATTGAGAAAGGATCCCAGGCAGTGCAACCAGTCCACTGGTGAGACTTTGAATTGCAGTTTGGGGGGTTCCTGTTTATAATGCTAGGCTGAAAACTGATACCATCATCAGGGTGCAAGCAAACTGCAGCTCTGGTTTCACGTTAATCTTTCTACAATGCTGTTTGTTTTCTCTTGTGAGTGATGAGTTTCTCCAGACCCCTTGGGATTGGCTGGATCTGAAGGGCTCAGGAAAATTCCAAGGTTCACTCTGTCTCACCTGTGGTGCTGCTCAGCTTACTGATGACAACAGGTGCACTCCCTAGCAGCCATAAAGTCAGGTCAGTGTCCAGGCAGATCTGAAGGGAGGTCGGAGGCCTGCTCTGCTTTCTTGTCTCTGAAGCCTGAACAAAACTAATTCCATTTAATTTCCTTTAACACTCACAGACTTAGAGAACAGACTTATGGTTGCCAGGGTGAAGAATGGGGGGAGGAGATAGTGAGGGAGTTTAGGATGGACCTGTATACAATGCTACATTTAAAATGGATAATGAACAAAGGATCTACTGTATAGGAAATAGAACTCTGTTCAATGTTATGTGGCAACCTGGATGGGAGAGGAGTTTGGAGGAGAATAGAAATGTGTATACGGATGACTGAGTCCCTTAGCTGTTCACCGGAAACTATCAAAACATTATTAATTGGTTATACCCAATACAAAATTAAAAGTTTCTTTAAAAAAAAAGACAAAAGGATACATTCACCCCAGTGTTCCTGCAGTATTATTTACAATAGCCAGTACATAGAAAACATCCATTGATGGATTAATGGATAAAGAAGACATGCTGTGTGTGTGTGTGTGTGTGTGTGTGTGTGTGTGTACAGCAAATTTGGAAAACTCAGCAGTGGTCACAGGACTGGAAAAAGTCAGTTTTCATTCCAATTCCAAAGAAAGGCAATGCCAAAGAATGCTCAAACTACTGCACAGTTCCACTCATCTCACACGCTAGTGAAGTAATGCTCAAAATTCTCCAAGCCAGCCTGCAATACATGAACTGTGAAATTCCAGACATTCAGCTGGTTTTATAAAAGGCAGAAGAACCAGAGATCAAATTGCCAACATCTGCTGGATCATGGAAAAAGCAAGACAGTTCCAGAAAAACTTCTATTTCTGCTTTATTGACCAGGCCAAAGCCTTTGACTGTGTGGACCACAATAAACTGTGGAAAATTCTGAGAGAGATGGGAATACCAGGCCACCTGACCTGTCTCTTGAGAAACCAATATGCAGGTCAGGAGGCAACAGTTAGAACTGGACATGGAACAACAGACTGGTTCCAAATAGGAAAAGGAGTACATCAAGGCTGTATATTGTCACCCTGCTTATTTAACTTCTATGCAGAGTACATCATGAGAAACACTGGGCTGGAAGAAACACAGCCAGAATCAAGATTGCCAGGAGAAATATCAATCACCTCAGATATGCAGATGACACCACCTTTATGGTAGAAAGTGAAGAGGAACTAAAAAGCTTCTTGATGAAATTGAAAGAGGAGAGTGAAAAAGTTGGCTTAAAGCTCAACATTCAGAAAACGAAGATCATGGCATCTGGCCCCATCACTTCATGGGAAATAGATGGGGAAACAGTGGAAACAGTGTCAGAGTTTATTTTGGGGGGCTCCAAAATCACTGCAGATGGTGACTGCAGCCATGAAATTAAAAGACGCTTACTCCTTGTAAGGAAAGTTATGACCAACCTAGATAGCATATTGAAAAGCAAAGACATTACTTTGCCAACAAAGGTCCATCTAGTCAAGGCTATGGTTTTTCAGTAGTCATGGATGGATGTGAGAGTTGGACTCTGAAGAAGGTTGAGCACTGAAGAATTGATGTTTTTGAACTGTGGTGTTGGAGAAGACTCTTGAGAGTCCCTTGGACTACAAGGAGATCCAACCAGTCCATTCTAAAGGAAATCAGCCCTGGGACTTCTTTGGAAGGAATGATGTTAAAGCTGAAACTCCAATACTTTGGCCACCTCATGTGAAGAGTTGACTCATTGGAAAAGACTCTGATGCTGGGAGGGATTGGGGGCAGGAGGAGAAGGGAACGACAGAAGATGAGATGGCTGGATGGCATCACTGACTCGATGGACAGGAGTCTCAGTGAACTCCGGGAGTTGGTGATGAACAACGAGGCCTGGCGTGCTGTGATTTTGGGGTCGCAGAGAGTCGGACACAACTGAGCGACTGAACTGAACCATGTTATATATATATATATATATGCATATACATGTGTATATATGTGTGTGTATATATATGTATGAATATACAATGGAATATCACTCGGTCATAAAAAAGAATGAAGTAATCCCATTTGTAGCAACATGAATGACCCTGAACATTTTCATAATAAATGAAGTAAACCAGATAGAGAAAGACAAATGTCATATGATATCACTTACACGTGGAATCTAAACAATGATACAAATGAATTTATTTACAAAACAGAAATAGACTCACAAACATAGAAAACAAAGTTATGCTTACAAATGTTGTGGGGTAGGATAAATTAGGAGGTTGGGATTAGCATATAGAGCCAGACATCTTGAAATGTGAAGTCAAGTGGGCCTTAGAAAGCATCACTATGAACAAAGCTGGTGGAGGTGATGGGATTCCAGTTGAGCTGTTTCAAATCTTGAAAGATGATGCTGTGTAAGTGCTGCACTCAATATGACAGCAAATTTGGAAAACTCAGCAATGGCCACAGGACTGGAAAAAGTCAGTTTTCATTCTAATTCCAAAGAAAGGCAATGCCAAAGAATGCTCAAACTACCGCACAATTGCACTCATCTCCATGCCTGGTACGCTGCTGTCTATGGGGTCACACAGAGTCGGACACGACTGACGTGACTTAGCAGCAGCAGCAGCACATGCCAGTAAGGTAATGCTCAAAATCCTCCAAGCCAGACTTCAGCAATACGTGAACCGTGAACTCCCTAATGTTCAAGCTGGTTTTAGAAAAGGCAGAGGAACCAGAGATCAAATTGCCAGCATCTGCTGGATCATGGAAAAAGCAAGAGAGTTCCAGAAAAACATCTATTTCTGCTTTATTGACTATGCCAAAGCCTTTGACTGTGTGGATCACAATAAACTGTGGAAAATTCTGAAAGAGATGGGAATACCAGACCACCTGACCTGCCTCTTGGGAAATCTGTATGCAGGTTAGGAAGCAACAGTTAGAACTGGACATGGAACAACAGACTGGTTCCAAATAGGAAAAGGAGTACGTCAAGGCTGTATATTGTCACTCTGCTTATTTAACTTCTATGCAGAGTACATCATGAGAAACACTGGGCTGGAAGAAACACAAGCTGGAATCAAAATTGCCGGGAGAAATATCAATAACCTCAGATATGCAGATGACACCACCCTTATGGCAGAAAGTGAAGAGGAGCTAAAAGGTCTCTTGATGAAAGTGAAAGAGTAAAGTGAAAAAGTTGGCTTAAAGCTCAACATTCAGAAAATGAAGATCCGGCATCTGGTCCCATCATTTCATGGGAAATAGATGGGGAAACAGTAGAAACAGTGTCAGATTTTATTTTTGGGGCTTCATATCACTGCAGATGGTGACTGCAGCCATGAAATTAAAAGACGCTTACTCCTTGGAAGAAAAGCTATGACCAACCTAGATCAGTTCAGTTCAGTTCAGTTGCGCAGTCGTGTCCAACTCTTTGCGACCCCATGAATCGCAGCACGCCAGGCCTCCCTGTCCACCACCAACTCCTTGAGCTCACTCAGACTCATGTCCATTGAGTCCATGATGCCATCCAGCCATCTCATCCTCGGTCATCCCCTTCTCCTCCTGTCCCCAATCCATCCCAGCATCAGGGTCTTTTCCAATGAGTCAACTCTTCATATGAGGTGGCCAAAGTACTGGAGCTTCAGTTTTAGCATCATTCCTTCCAAAGAAATCCCAGGGTTGATCTCCTTCAGAATGGACTGGTTGAATCTCCTTGCAGTCCAAGGGATTCTCAAGAGTCTTCTCCAACACCACAGTTCAAAAGCATCAATTCTTCTGCTCTCAGCAGCGTAGTGGTTAGATGGGCAGGTACGCAGGCATGCTAGGCTCCGTAGATCAAGAGTTCAAGTCCCAGATCCAACCAACCTAGGTAGTATATTCAAAAGCAGAGACATTACTTTGTCACTAAGGCCCGTCTAGTCAAGGCTATGGTTTTTCCAGTAGTCATGTATGGATGTGAGAGTTGGACTGTGAAGAAGGCTGAGCACCAAAGAATTGATGCTTTTGAACTGTGGTGTTGGAGAAGACTCTTGAGAGTCCCTTGGACTGCAAGGAGATCCAACCAGTCCATTCTGAAGGAGATCAACCCTGGGATTTCTTTGGAGGGAATGATACTAAAGCTGAAGCTCCAGTACTTTGGCCACCTCATGTGAAGAGTTGACTCATTGGAAAAGACTCTGATGCTGGGAAGGATTTGGGGCAGGAGGAGAAGGGGACGACAGAGGATGAGATGGTTGGATGGCATTACTGACTTGATGGACGCAAGTCTGAGTGAACTCTGGGAGATGGTGATGGACAGGGAGGCCTGGCATGCTGCAATTCATGGGGTCGCAGAGTCAGACACGACTGAGTGACTGAACTGAAGCTAATATAAAACAGAGAAACCATAAGGACCTACTATATAGCATGGGGAACTGTACTCAATATCTTCTAATAACCTATAATAGAAGAGAATGCAAAAAGATGTATGTATCTATATATATGTATATCTGAATTACTTTGCTCTACAACTGAAACTAAGACAACACTGTAAATCAACTACATGTTTAAAAAAAAAATCCTTTTTCAAAGTCTCCTTTGCTGAATCTGAGTGTGAGCAATGGCAGCAGCTGCAATCTAGTTGCTGAATGTGGGAACCACCACTGTGTGGTGAAGAAAGAACCCCAGTGTGGGCGTCCACTCCACTTTTGCTCTGTTTTCAAACTGTGTGAAAACATTCACGTTCCTCAGCCTGTGATTCTTTCTCTCTAAAATAGGAGAGTTCAGTTAGATTAAATAGAAGAACCTTCCACCTTTAACATTTTGTATTTCTGAAAACATGGAGTTAACCTTTCAGCGGTGACAGCAATTGTTCTGTAGGGTGTACCATTTCCCTATAAGAAAAGGGATCACACCATGATGCACTGGGGAGAGAGCTGCAAATTTCAGAGTGTTCTCTCTGTATTCTGAAGCCTTGGCACACACTCCAACTCAAGAGAGTAGGGTGTGGATGGTGTGTGTGGTGCCCGATGTCAATGTTTTATTGTAAGCACTTTTAACATAATGTTGGAGAAACATTCCCCACCCACAAAGTAACATTATGTCTCTCATAAAGTTTCTTTGTAACCACATTAAGGGGAAAAAGTCACTTTTACAAGGTCTATCTAAAACATTTTATATTGTTCATAAATAGCCATGAAATTAGGCTTCCCTTGTGGCTCAGTAGGTAAAGAATCCACCTGCAATGCAGGAGACCTGGGTTCGATCCCTGGGTTGGGAAGACCCGCTAGAGGGGGGCATGGCAAGCCACTCCAGTATTCTTGCAGGAGAATCCCCAAGGACAGACGAGCCTGGTGGGCTGCAACTCATGGGATCAAAGAGTCGGACACAACTGAGCGATGAAGCACACACAGTTATGAAATTAATGTGTCTGAAATACTAATTAATGTAATAACTGACAAATGTGCAACATTTCCAATTTAAACCTTCGTGCTTGTGGAGAACCTGTGCTGATAATTTATTTTAATAATTGGAGGGTGGCTTAATGATTCCTCCAAGGCCAGCAGCACTTGGAGCATATTAACAAAACAGAAGAAAGGTTATAATACTTTATGTTCTCTCTCTGTAACTTCTAAACTACTAGAAAGTTATTTTGTAATGCTTTTCTCCTTCTCTTTACCAAAGAAGAGGGCCACTTGGAAAGATGATAGATTAATAAAGGATAGAGCTTGGAGATAGGAGGTTTAAGGAAACACACTCCCAGGCACAGGCACTCCCTTGCTTCCAGCATATTAGGACCTCACCTGGAATGTGCTGGACAAATCTTTAAATGTTGGAAATGTCAACTTAAGAATATTCATAACCTAATATTTGAGATCATGGCATCTGGTTCCATCACTTCATGGGAAATAGATGGGGAAACAGTGGAAACAGTGTCCAACTTTATCTTGGGGGGCTCCAAAATCACTGAGATGGTGACTGCAACCATGAAATTAAAAGATGCTTACTCCTTGGAAGAAAAGTTATGACCAACCCAGATAGTATATTCAAAAGCAGAGACATTACTTTGCCAACAAAAGTCCATCTAGTAAAGGCTGTGGTTTTTCCAGTAGTCATGTATGGATGTGAGAGTTGGACTGTGAAGAAAGCTGAGTGCTGAAGAATTGATGCTTTTGAACTGTGGTGTTGGAGAAGACTCTTGAGAGTCCCTTGGACTGCAAGGAGATTCAACCAGTCCATTCTGAAGGAGATCAACCCTGGGATTTCTTTGGAAGGAATTACGCTAAAGCTGAAACTCTAGTACTTTGGCCACCTCATGTGAAGAGTTGACTCATTGGAAAAGACTGATGCTGGGAGGGATTTGGGGCAGGAGGAGAAGGGGACGACCGAGGATGAGATGGCTGGATGGCATCACCAACTCGATGGATGTGAGTCTCAGTGAACTCTAGGAGTTGGTGATGGACAGGGAGGCCTGGCATGCTGTGATTCATGGGGTCACAAAGAGTCAGACACGACTGAGTGACTAAACTGAAGTGAATAGTTGAGAATTATGTTTTATGGGAACTTTTAGGATTTCAAGCCCAGGAGACAGCATCTCAAGTAAACTTGAGAAAACTCTTCTAAGGAGGTGAGGGGAGGAATCAGGTTATATAGAAGTTTTGCAACAAAGGGCAGGTAGCCTGAACATCAAAAGATTATTGTTAATTAAAGAAAACAAGATAATCCAAATTAAAGAATTTAGCAATTTTCTATGTATGGGAAGAAATAAGAGTCAGGGCTTACTGAAATCATTCCTTTGATACGCATCCTAGCTATCTGGGGCCAGTATCCTGTGTTTTCACATGCTAAGGGCTCACCATAGGAAGTGGCTGCAATCGGATGGCTGCTAGATGGCAGGTATTCTTTTCTTCCTGAGTTCCCTCACCACCCCTGATGGCTACAATCCCTGGTGACTTTAATATCTTTGTTTACTGATAAATATTGACAGGAAAATTCCATTTCTTAGAAGTTACTGGTAGTTTTCTTTATAATATAAAGAAATCACAGGTGCATGCGAATTAGAGGTTGTTTAAATGCCTCATCTAAAAATGTATAATATGTAGTGACAATTAGAATGAAATCATTTTTATTTCTTCCTTATCAGGTATGGGAGCATAACATATATTTTTAGTATTGCTTATTCAAACTTTCCTAGGAAATGAGGCTTTGCAGCTTGCCTCCATCTCTCCCCTAGAGACCTGCCCCAGCCCTGCCACCAGCTGTGCAGCCTCCAGGGGCCACACCTGCCTTGCTCAGACTCCTGAGCCCCCTGAAAATTCTCTCCACCTACCCAAAGCTCCTCCAGTCTTTGGAACCCACTGACAAATTCCACCATGTGAGCCTTACTCTGTGCTGAGCATGAGGCTAGGTTTATATAAAGACAGATACAGCCTCCAGGAAGCCAAAGAGGCCTACCTGGGCAGTGCAGGGAGCTCTTCATGGACCATGCCTCCCATCTGATCCTAGAACTACAGACAGCTGATGGGTGTATCAGTCAGGGAGGGCTGTAACAGAGCTGAGAGGAGTGAGACTGCTTCAGGTATGGTGGGTTGTGAAAAGCATTTGCTACAAGGGTGCCCCGTAGGAGCATTAGAAAACCAGGTGACCTCAAGATGCAACAGGGGAATATGTGGCCTTTCTAAGCAGGTCTAGGACTTGTCACCTGATACTAATGCCCCCTTTAAGGAAAGGATATAAAAATATAAATAAAGTATTAAATTAAAAATATACTTTCAACTACAAATTGGCACTTGCTTGTCAACTATAAATTGGTACTTGCCAAGACTATTTGCCAGTGACTGAACAAAGCTGGTCATAGCTTTTCTTCTAAGGAGCAAGCATCGTTTAATTTCTGTGTGGTCTTTAGATAGCTAGACAGATATTTTCAGAAACTGATTTCATGATCCCAATCCTTGCATCTCTTCATATCTAGAAAATCACTATATCCCTTCATGGTGTCATCAGCTCCTTGCGCTTTTGTAAACCAGAAAACCTTCTGTAAAGTAAGCACTTGATTGCATTGAACTCTCCCTTCACCAAAATCTT
Source organism: Aepyceros melampus (assembly GCA_006408695.1). Taxonomy (NCBI): domain Eukaryota; kingdom Metazoa; phylum Chordata; class Mammalia; order Artiodactyla; family Bovidae; genus Aepyceros; species Aepyceros melampus. The sequence continues at coordinate 35,389 of SJXQ01000901.1, read as the reverse complement.
ATACATTGACCTTCCCCCATTGCCTCTTTGGGGCAATCTCTCAGAGCTGTCTAAGGTGCTGTCTCCTGGGCTCCAGTCTTCATGTTGCCCCCAATAAAACTTCATCTACAACTCTCACATTGTGCATCTGAGAACACTTAATGAATACAAGACTTTGCATTCATTATGTCAGCAAGTCTGGAAGACAGAGCCGTGGCCACAGGACTGGAAAGGGTCAATCCTCATCTCAGTTCTCAAGAAGGGTAGTGCCAAAGAACGTGCTAACTCTCCGACAATTGCACTCATATCCTGTGCTGGTAAGGATATGCTCAAAATCTTGGATGCAAGGCTTCAATATTTTGTGAACCAAGAACTTCCAGATATCCAAGGCGGGTTTAGAAAAGGAGGAGGAACTAGAGATCAAAGTGCAACATTCACTGGATTATAGAGAAAGCAAGGGAATTTCAGAAAAAAAAAAATCAAAACATCTATCTCTGTTTCATCAACTGTGCTAAAGCCTTTGACTGTATGGATCATAACAAACTGTGGAAAGTTCTTAGAGAGATGGGAATAACAGACCATCTTACCTGTCTCTCGAGAAACCTGTATGTGGGTCAAGAAACAGCAGTTCAAACCCCGTATGGAACAACTGATTCAAGATCAACTGGTTCAAGATTGAGAAGGGAGTATGTCAGGCTGACAGAAAGGTGGCAACAGGCTGTCTGTTGTCACTCTGTCTGTTTAATCTCTATGCAGAGCACATCATGAGAAGTGCCAGGCTGGATGATCTTCAAACCAGAATCAAGACAGGCAGGAGAAACATTGGTAACCTCAGATATGAGGATGACGCCACCCTAATGGCAGAAAGCGAAGAGGAGCTAAAGAGTCTCTTGATGAGGGTGAAGGAGGAGAGTGAAAGAGCTGGCTTAAGACCAAATATTAGAAAACTAAGATCATGGCATCCAGCCCCATACTTCATGGCAAATAGAAAGGGGAAAGATGGAAGTAGGGACAGATTTCCTCTCCTTGGGCTACAAAATCATTGCAGATGGTGACTGCAGCCATGAAATCAGAAGATGATTGCTTCTTGGCAGGAAAGCGATAAAAACATATACAGTATGTTGAAAAGTAGAGACATTACTCAGCTAACAAATGACTGAATAGTTAAGGCCATGGTCTTCTCAGTGGTAATGTATGGTTGTGAGAGCTGGACTGTAAAGAAAGCAGAGCACTGAAGAATTGATGCCTTCAAATTGTGGTGCTGAAGAATCCTGAAAGTCCCTTGGAGAGCAAGGAGATCCAACCAGTCAATCTTAAGGGAGATCAACCCTGAATACTCACTGGAAGGACTGATGCTGAAGATAAAGGTCCAGTATTTTGGTCATCTGATGTGAACAGACAGCTCGTTGGAAAAGTCCCTGATGCTGGGAAAGATCGAAGGCAGAAGGAAAAGAGGATGAGATAGCTGTATGGCATGAACTTGAACATGAACAGTTCAATGAACGTGAACTTGGGCAAAGTCCGAGAGATGGTGAGGGACAGGGAGGCCTGGCGTGCTGCAGTCCATGGGGTCGCAAAGAGTCAGACACAACTGGGAGACTGCACAACAACAACACTTACTTTGAATGAGAGAAAACATAAATACTTAAAAGTTTCAAATGCCACAAAATTCAGGAAAAGCAGACTTTGTTTTTATTTGCTAACTGGCTTACCTTCACCATACTCACACTTCCTGTATGTTTTGCCTGCTTGCTCTTTGGTCACTATGGCAATGTCTTATGATGCTAGTTATGTAGAGGGAGAGGATAAAAATGAGTATTTCCTCTGGTATAGTGAAACAAAATATTTTATTAGTAATAGTTTTTTAAAAGAAACATTTACTTAACTGTTTGTTATTGGAAATAGTGTATGTTTGGGATACTACTATATTGGGGAAAACCTCAATATATAACCTTCTTTTCTATAAAGTTTGGGGGTTCTGCATGTGAACTTTGATTCGAAGATTTTCCTCCAAGCCACTTACACTTCAGGGTAACTGGACCTTGAGAAACAACCACACTGGGCTAGAGCTGAGGAGTGGCTCATGCCATGAAGATCATCATATACCGAGGTTGCAGGGAACCCCATCCCATTAACCACAGCTTCCCCAGCCCCGCCTCCTCTTAAGGTCTACATGTATGTGCTCCCAACAAGAGGAACTTGTAATGGAGGAATCAGAGAAGAAAAGATAGCAGTATTATTTTAAATGCGTTGCAGCTGGAAATTTCACACGCTGCTAGGATCTTCCCAGGGGCCTGGGAGGAGTTTCTGCAAGAGGGCAGCTCTGAGGCTTAAACTTTGCAAGAATCATGTAAATTGGGAAGAGGGAAGGATCATGTGGTGTTCTTGCATCTGGACCAGGATTTGCTTGTGGATGTCAGGCAAACTCAATTCAGGATTAGCAAGGGTCTGGAGGAAACACAGCTGTTGCTGAGGATGATGCTAGCAGTCAAGAGAACAGGAGGGAAATCTCCCTCCCTTCTGTCCTTATCTCCCAAGTGCCTCAGACTGGTGGAATCCAGCAGGAGGCCAGATGACCAGGCCTGGAAAGGCAGGCTGTGGGGTAAGCCTGTATGATGGGGAGCAGTGCAGGGGAGGATGGGAAATGGGTAGAGAATCAGCAGGGGCACGGGAGGATGGGAAGAGCACCCATCAGTAAGCTGGCTCCCCAGTTACACCCCATGAACATTTTCTTCATTCCCCTGCTTGCCTTTTTAATACTCCTTTCCTCGAATGGCTCTCCCTCCTCTGAGTTTTAGCTACTCATTAACTGCTTTCATATCATTTGTCTTTCAGATTAAAGCATTCCATTGGATGTTATATTCTCCAATGATTACTGCTACCCCAAAGCGTACAGTGGCTACTCAAAGTCTAAGAATTGAGTTTAAACTCCTTTGCATGACACTCTGGAGAAGGAAATGGAAACCCACTCCAGTGTTCTTGCCTGGAGAATCCTGTGGACAGAGGAGCCTGGTGGCTGCTGTCCATGGGGTCACACAGAGTTGGACACGACTAAAGTGACTTAGCATGTATGCATGCATGATACTCAGGATTTTTTGCTTTATAACCCAAGTTGACCATCTGCTTGCTTGTAAACACACCCCTTACCACCATAATCAGCTCCCTGATGTGACATGACACCCCGCACACACTCGCATCCTCCCTGTCCCATCGGTGCTGTCCCCAAGCGTAGAGGCCCTCATGTCATCTCCTCAGTCCTCTCATCTCCCAGTCCCCTGAGGTATGGCTCCTTAGCTTCAAATGTTTGACTGCAGCCAGCCCTTCTTTATATTATCACTCATCACTTTCTTCTGATGTGAATGCCTTGTGTTTTTTCCTGGAATAGCTCACAACTGTTTTCAAGCTGAGCACGTAACACTGTCACACGGTCCCTTGATCCCTGTCTACGGCACTAACACTTCCTCACCCCAGCAAGAAAGCAGCATCATTTAAGAGCACTTTCTTGACCACTAGAGAGTCCCACGAATTAGCAAAGATCCAAGGCCTTAATTATAAAGCTACCTGTTAAACCATGACCACAGTTCTGTAGTCTGGGCTGAGCTAGTGCCCCTCACCACACGGATGGCTTGCTGCTCCCCTACCGTATGCTTTTAAGTATGAGGTGGTGACTTGTGTCTGGGGGCTCAACATCCAAAGGCCTGTGCCCCTTCAGTTTGTGCCCATGCAAAAGAACCCACGGGGTCCCCAAATACAGAAAGGATCTGCTCTTCCTCCCCTCTCCAGAGTGGTCACAAAGCACTGCTTGGTCAGTGTGCCCCAAGGCACCTGCTGAGCATCTCCACCAAGCAGACCAGGTCACACCTGTGGAGCCCTGTACTGAGGTCATAAGAAAACATCACCAGAATTAGCCAGGCTCCATGGCAACTTATGTCATGAGCCATCTTGTTCCTAAACAACCAGCTGCTATCTCCGTATTAAGTAACATATGCACCATATAGAATCCTGATCAGTGACTAACACTCCAGTGACCCCTCTCCAAGGAATTTTCTTTGTCCTGAGACTATAATAAGTGGCCACAAGCCCATGAAAGGGGCTGGCTTTCCCTTGAGCCAGCCTGCTGTTCTAAAGATATCTCCCATTCTAATAAACTCGATTCACCTCTCATCCTGCCTCATGCCTGGAAATTATTTTCCAATCTGTGCACACATCAAGACAACACCCAGCCCCTGAGACACAGCAGGCTTCCAAGACCCTACTCCTTCTCTGCCCCAGCTGATGTGCCCACGTCAGCCTACAAATCTATTCCCACCTCCACAGGTTTAGAAGGCCATAGAGAATATTTTTGCTTCAACCACACTGTTGAAGTCTAGGTCCATTTGTGACTGCTTTCTCATTCTAAGGGGAAAATCCATTGTCCTGTTTACTTTTCAACCTGGTAGGAGCTCATCACAGAGCTGTGTGCAGAGGTGGCTGCAGAAAGCTCCAGGAGATGCTTATGAGCTGAGTTGCGTGTTCCCCTCAAATTCACATACTGAAGTCCTAATGCCTGGTGCCTCAGAATGTGTCTACTTGGAGACATGACTTCTCAAAGATGATTAAATTAAAATAAGTCACATGGTGGGCCCTAATCCTGTTCTGACTGGTGTCTTTTTAGGAAGAGAAACATACACAAAAGCAAGGTAGGTACACGTGGATAAAGTGGCCATCTGCCAGCCAAGAAGAGAGGCCTCAAGAGAAACCATCTCTGGCAATACCTGGATCTTGGACTTCTAGCCCCCAGACAAGGAGAAAATATATTTCTGTTCTTTAAGCCACTGGGTCTGTCTGTGGTACTTTCTTGTGATAGCCCTAGCAAACTAATATAGGGGCAAAATTAAGACTAAATAAAATCATTATGGGCTTCCCTCATAGCTCTGTTGGTAAAGAATATGCCTGCAATGCAGGAGATCCCAGTTTGATTCCTGGGTCAGGAAGATCTGCTGGAGAAGGGATAGGTTACCTACTGCAGCATTCTTGGGCTTCCCTTGTGGCTCAGCTGGTAAAGAATCTGCCTGCAATGTGAAGACTTGGGTTCAACCCCTGGGTTGGGAAGATCCCCTGGAGAAGGGACAGGCTACTCACTCCAGTATTCTGGCCTGGAGAATTCCATGGACTGTATAGTCCATGGGATCACACACTTTGACATAAAATCCCTTAGAGGAGTTGAAAGTGTCAAAAGGAAAATACAAAGTTACCTAAAGATATTTATAACATTTGTTCTTAAACACAGTTGCTGCCACTTTCAAGGTTTTCACTTATAAATACACCTATCCTTTGCATTCAAACTTTCTCTGTCTGAATACACACTTTAATAGTTCACAAACATTTTTACCCAAGTTTACCTCAAGTGGAAAATCTTCTACAGTGAGTTCCCTGCATACAAACTAGTTCCATACTGAGAGCATTCATATGTTCATTTGTTTTTAAGTCCAACAAAGTTAGCCTAAGTACCCAACTAACAAAATTGGCTACACAGTACTGCAATGTAATAGATTCATAATACTTTTCACGAAAAATAATGCATAAAAACCAAACACAAATTGTGTGTTGTTCAGCAATCCCACTGCTGGACATACACACTGAGGAAACCAGAATTGAAAGAGACACATGTACCCCAATGTTCACTGCAGCACTGTTTATAATAGCCAGGACATGGAAGCAACCTAGATGTCCATCAGCAGATGAATGGATAAGAAAGCTGTGGTACATATATACAATGGAGTATTACTCAGCCACCAAAAGGAATACATTTGAATCAGTTCTAATGAGATGGATGAAACTGGAGCCTATATACAGAGTGAAGTAAGCCAGAAAGAAAAACAGCAATACAGTATACTAATGCATATATATGGAATTTAGAAAGATGGTAATGATAACCCTGTATGCAAGAAATCAAAAGAGACACAGATATATAGAATAGCCTTTTGGACTCTGTGAGAGAGGGAAAGGGTGGGATGATTTGGGAGAATGGCACTGAAACATGTATAATATCATATATGAAATGAATCACCAGTCCAGGTTTGATGCATGATGCTGGGTGCATGGGCTGGTGCACTGGGATGACCCAGAGGGATGGTATGGGGAGGGAAGAGGGAGGGGGGTTCAGGATGGGGAACACATGTATACCTGTCTTGGATTCATGTTGATGTATGGCAAAACCAATACAATATTGTAAAGTAATTAACCTCCAATTAAAATAAATAAATTTAAAAAACACAAAAGATAAAGAAAACATTTTTCATCTGACAGTTCAGTACCTTGAAAAGTACAGTAGTACAGCACAACAGCTGGCGTGCAGGGGCTGGCATCGAGGGGACAGGCAAGAAGAGTTACTGACTGCAGGAGGGAGAGGAAGCGGGTGGTGGTAGAGCTGAAGGATCGTCAGCAACAGGAGATGGAGGGCACGCTGCGATCTCATTCATGTCTGACGCTGATGGCACTGGTTCTGGTTCCTTGCTGGATTCAATACTATCTACCCCCTTGAAAAAATGATCCAGCGATGTCTGGGTAGTATCTCTTTTGTCTTCATCATGGACGACAAGGCAGTACTGGGTGGCATCCTGAACGGCTGCCACAGCTTTCGTGTGCGGTCCTACATTCAGATCCGGTACTCAAAACTAACAGCGCCTCCTCAAATAAGAAAATCCCTTTGCCATTCCCTGTGTTGTGACTCTCGTCTTAGCAGTACCGGCTATATCACTACTGCTTTTATACTTGCTTCCAGACCTTCTGGGCTTGGAAGAAAGATATTGTACTACTGTCCTCTATATAGTAGAGTTTGGGGTACAGTAAAGTACCCCAAAACAACCACTTATCAAGGATGCACACACATGATAATGTATGTCAGACACACAAACTAGCTTATATATATGGACATGCAAATGCACATTGGAACCTCTGAGGTTGGAAACTTGAAGGTTCATATGTAGGAGACTTACTGTATCTTCAATCTGTATGTGCGTGCATGCATGCTAAGTCGCTTCAGTCATGTCCAACTTTTGGCAACCCTATGGACTGTAGCCCACCAGGCTCCTCTGTCCATGGGATTCTCCAGGCAAGAATACTGAGTAGGTTGCCATACTCTCCTCCAGGGGATCTTCCAGGCCCAGGAATCGTACCTGCATCTCTTATGAGTACTGCATTGGCAGGTGAATTCTTTACCAGTAGTGCCACTTGGGAAGCCCTGAATCTCAATGTGCCCATCAGAAAAACTTTTAAGTATAGGTGATTCTGGGTGAAAGTAGGTGGTCATGGTGAGTTATTTGCAAAAACAGCATAAGAACTCCTTTTATTTTGTCCATGGCCATGGCCAGGTCCTCCCACACTGCTTCTGGACATGACCATACGTTTTATAGGAAATCTGAAAGAAGCATAGACTTGGGAAAAGCTTGCATGCAGAAACTAGCCTGTTTTGCTGCTTTTGGAGAACCCTCTGCTACTGCTGCTGCTGCTAAGTTGCTTCAGTTGTGTCCGACTCTGTGCAACCCCATAGACGGCAGCCCACCAGGCTCCGCCATCCCTGGGATTCTCCAGGCAAGGACACTGGAATGGGTTGCCATTTCCTTCTCCAATGCATGAAACTGAAAAGTGAAAGTGAAGTCGCTCAGTCATGTCTGACTCTCAGCGACTCCATGGACCACAGCCTACCAGGCTCCACCGTCCCTGGGATTCTCCAGGCAAGAGTACTGGAGTGGGGTGCCACTGCCTTCTCCATGAGAACCCTCAATCACCACCAAATGGATAAGACCAGGCCAGCCTGCTGGAAATTAAATGCCAGGCTCGCAGCCCCAGATCACTTTATGGCAACACCCACACAGGTAAGGGACAATATCCTCACCTCACCAGCACCAGCCTGAGGAATACAGACAGACCTGCTTTCATAGCCCTTTGCTTGATTTTGCTTTTATAAACTGAACATCTGTGGCATCCCTGCATTGTCAGATAATGATGAACATTTTTAAGCAATAAAGTACTTTTAATCAAGTTTTGTTCATTGATGTTTTAAAGACATAATGCTGTTGTAAGCTTACTAGATCGCAATATAGCATAAGCATACACTAGAAAACAAAAAAAAAATTCATGTGGCTACTTTATTGCAATATTCACTTCATTGCAGTGGTCTGGAACTGAAGCAATAGTATCTCTCATGTACACCTCTATGAAAAAAGCACTAGATTTGAGATGGTTTGTTACACAGCAAGCTGATGGGTAGGTTCCTATGTTAGATGTTTTATTAGTGTGGCACAATTATCATCTTCACCTCCTTTTCCTGGAGGGTTTAACTTCTCAGGGGTGTGAATTTTACTTCTCCAAACCTACCAAATCTATTGCAAACTTGGGTCCAATTTTAGATGGTATTTTTAATTATTTTAAACATAACTAGTATAGTAATGGTATAACCAGTAAATTAAATAATAATATGTAACCATTATAGTACTCAGACACCCTTGTTGGATTGTTATATAGGTATTTAAGAGTATTTTCTTGGTATTGGGGGAATTTGTCTGGACTGGAAAATGATCAATAATTATTTCCATTTGAAAATGGAATATAGGATTCCATTATCCAAAAGTTGCTATTCATTTTATCCAGGAAGATATTATTATATTCAGATGATGAAAATGCCAGTGTAGTAGAATCCATGGTGGAGAAGTTGGTGATACGGTGAAAATACGGCTAAGAGAACCCCAGTCACAAGAGAAAATCATAAACGTATCTTCACTAACATAAAACACAGATATCCCATAAAATGAATATCAGAGGCTTGCATATCTTAAATAAAAGTGAATGTTACACACATAGTTTCCATTTACCATTTTTTTATAACTAGAACCTATCAAAAACTCTTATCTCTGAGGCATTAAAAATGCTTTATAAATTTTATTTATTTATTTTATAGATAATACAAGAAACGTGCACTAATAACTGTCATAGTTTTGTGACTCTAGTCATCAAAAGGAGTATTGAATGCCTTCTCAATGTGAGAACTGGGCATTCTTCCAAGATCTTTCTGAACCTGGAGGCATGGCACAATTTGAAAGTGGAGATGTCTTTCAAAACTGCTTTCCTATTCATATCCAAGTTTCTCAAATTTTTGGAGCATCCCAAGAACTTTGCCAACAAAGGTCTGTCTAGTCAAGGCTATGGTTTTTCCAGTGGTCATGTATGGATGTGAGAGTTGGACTGTGAAGAAAGCTGAGCACCGAAGAATTGATGCTTTTGAACTGTGGTGTTGGAGAAGACTCTTGAGAGTCCCCTGGACTGCAAGGAGATCCAACCAGTCCATCCTAAAAGAGATCAGTCCTGGATGTTCATTGGAAGGACTGATGCTGAAGCTGAAACTCCAATTTTTTGGCCACCTCATGCAAAGAGTGGACTCATTGGAAAAGACCCTGTTGCTGGGAGGGATTGGGGACAGGAAGAGAAGGGGACGGCAGAGGATGAGATGGCTGTATGGCATCACTGACTTGATGGACATGGGTTTGGGTAAACTCCAGGAGTTGGTGATGGACAGGGAGGCCTGGTGTACTGCTATTCATGGGGTCGCAAAAATCAGACACGAGTGAGCAGCCGAACTGAACTGAACTGAAGCAACTTCATGATTAGAAATGCCAGGAACCAGGAGATATCCTGGCCCAGGTCTCATCTTCTATATGAGACTTGCTCCTAAAGAAGAGTTGCAAAGAAAGGCCACTGCACTTGTTTTTCCTTCCACTTCTAATCCCAGTATGTCCTGAGAGATGCATAGCCTGGAGCCAGAAACTTGTGCAAGTATTAATATAAAAGAAAATAATTATTCATATATCACTGTTAATTGCATTGTGAAATATATATATCAAGCATATGGGGCTATTTATACTTAAGAAAGGCTTCCCTGGTAGCTCATATGATAAAGAATATGCCTGCAATGCAGGAGACCCAGGTTCAATCCCTGGGTTGGGAAGATGTAACCCACTCCACTACTCTGCATGGAGAATTTCACAGACAGAGGAGCCTGGCAAGCTACAGTCCATGGAGTTGTAGACAGTCAGACACAACTGATTGACTAATCATTTCCACTTTTCATCCTTAATAAATTATTTAGTTGTCTTCAAATAGTCCTAATTTAAAGAACTTGAAGAATTATTACATGTATGTATACTGTGAAAAGGAGTATTTCCTGCCATGTTAATAAACAAGGATGTCACAGCCATCAAAGATTCCGGCCAACCAAATGTGAATTTCTGAGTCCAGGAAGAATAGGCCTGCTTTACGGCAGCCATCAACCACTCTCACTTCCCATGGCTAGTGTTGAGTAGTCGGAGGTGGGAAAGGCGAATGTGAAAAGTACAGGCAGCAGCCACTAGAAGCTCCCCACTGCCATGAGCACTGGCCCCACTAGGCGCTCCACCCCCACAACAGCACTGACCCCACTAGGAGCTCCCCTGATAATCACTGACCGCAGACAGCTGAGATGCATATGAAAGGGATGGTTTCAGTAAGCCCTGACTCTTGTATCTTCCCATGCATAGAAAAGCTCTAATTTCATTAACTTGAGATATCTGGTTTTCCTTAATTAACAATATCTTTTGATGTTCAGACTACCTGCCCCTACTTACAAGCTTATATATAATCTGACCCCTCCCACTTTCTCCTCAGAACAGTTTTCTTAAGGTCACTTGAGATGCTGTCTCCAGGGCCTGAATCCTAAAATTTCTACCCAATAAAACATAACTCTCAATTTCTAATTTGTGACTATTTTTTAAGTCAACAATACTTACATACATATTTATGTATATATATGTATTAAGCAAATGCACATTAAATATATGTAACTATTAAACATAGTATAGAATTATACCTATATACTAACTTATGAAAAAGCATGCCTGGCCATGGCTAGAGTGAGAACATGAAGTAATATCACCTTTTACAAGTACCATGTTAACATGGCTCTCACTTTCACACACACATATCACTGAACATCAGCAAAGTCTCATAAAAACTCTTGCAAATATAGAGAATATTGAGGGGGAAGTAGTCACAATTCTGAGAGCTAGTTTCTAATTCATTAATGCTGGGCAATTTAGCAAGGCAAGTTTTACTGTCCATTTTGAAAAGTAGTGCAAATGATGTCCTTTCTTGTCATAAGCGAAAGTGAAAGTGAAGTCGCTAGTCGTGTCCGACTCTTTGCAACCCCACGGACTGTAGCCTACCAGGCTCCTCCCTCCATGGGATTCTCCAGGCAAGAGTATAACGTACTGTCAACTACAAATTGACACTTGCCATTGGCACTTGCCATCTGCCTGTTCAGTTCAGTTCAGTTCAGTCGCTCAGTCGTGTCCGACTCTTTGTGACCCCATGAATCGCAGCACGCCAGGCCTCCCTGTCCATCACCAACTCCCAGACTCACGTCCATTGAGTCCGTGATGCCATCCAGCCATCTCATCCTCGGCCGTCCCCTTCTCCTCCTGCCCCCAATCCCTCCCAGCATCAGGGTCTTTTCCAATGAGTCAACTCTTCGCATAAGGTGGCCAAAGTACTGGAGCTTCAGTTTTAGCATCATTCCTTCCAAAGAAATCCCAGGGCTGATTTCCTTCAGAATGGACTGGTTGGATCTCCTTGCAGTCCAAGGGACTCTCAAGAGTCTTCTCCAACACCACACTTCAAAAGCATCAATTCTTTGGCGCTCAGCCTTCTTCACAGTCCAACTCTCACATCCATACATGACCACAGGAAAAACCATAGCCTTGACTAAGACGGACCTTAGTCAGCAAAGTAATGTCTCTGCTTTTGAATATACTAAGTTGGTCGTAACTTTTCTTCCAAGGAGTAAGCGTCTTTTAATTTCATGGCTGCAGTCACCATCTGCAGTGATTTTGGAGCCCCCCAAAAACAAAGTCTGACACTGTTTCCACTGTTTCCCCATCTATTTCCCATGAAGTGATGGAGCCAGATGCCATGATCTTCGTTTTCTGAATGTTGAGCTTTAAGCCAGCTTTTTCACTCTCCTCTTTCACTTTCAACACGAGGCTATTTAGCTCCTCTATGACGATTAAATCATGTGTTGCTACAGCTGCTGATTTTCAGCATCCCCTGAAAGGAGTTCAAGGTGGGGAGAAGAAAAGAGTACTCTGCACTAGGTGGGGGAAAGAGGATTGGAAGAACAGTTTTTCAGATGGTTAGGTATTTTTAGGGCTAATTTTATGAGTCCAATTCTTGTATTCCCTCATATCTAGAAAAGTACTAAAATCTTTCATGCTGATGACTGCTCCTCATGACTAGCAGAAACCTTCTGGCAAAAGAAAAAAAAAATGCTTGATTACAAGTACTCCCCCTTCACCAAAATCACATATATACTGACCTCACAGCCTGCCTCTTTGGAGCAGTTTTCTGTGGTTCTATCTCCTGGGCTATAGTTTTTAGTTTGCTCCAAATAAAACCTAACTTGCAACTCTCAGGCTGTGTATTTTTTTTTTTAATTCAATAATACCCTTTACAGAGAGAAGTGTAAAGAATACCAGGGTGAATGCAGGTGTCTGGATGCTAGGCCCGGGTTCTGGGGTGGCCTGAAAAGCCCCTACATTAGATGTCTGCAAATATCTAATCTGCATTCTCCACCCTTCAGTGTTAGTGCCTGTAAGACCGGAGGGAGCACCTTCCAGGAATGAACTCACAGTCTCTTGGACCTGCCTCAACTTTCAGGAGAGGCAGAGAAGGCCAACAATGGCTTTGCTTATTGTTTAAATATCAAAGTTTGGAAAGATTCGCACCTTCAATGTATTGGTTTCACACCAATAAGAAGGCTCTTCATACAACTTTCTTTTATTTAACTTAAGATGACTTTGTTCAGTATTCTGTCATTAGAAAAGTCCCTGGTGTTGGGAAAAATTGAAGGCAGGAGGAGAAGGGATGACAGGGGATGAGATGATTGGATGGCACCCCCAGTTCAATGGACACGAGTTTGAGCAAGCTCTTGAAGACAGTGAACGACAGGGAAGCCTGGTGTGCTTCAGTCCGTGAGGTCACAAAGAGTTGGACACAACTGTGCCACTGAGCAACAACTACCTATATGGGAAAAAACAAACACTAAAAAAGAATGAATATATGTATAATTGAATAACTTTGCTGTATACCTGAAACTAACCCAACATTGTAGACCAACTATGCTCCAATTAAAAAAAAAAACTGACTTTGTTAACAGGAATTTCTTCTAGACATCTGTCCCTCACTTTCTGAGTATATTTTCTTTCCAGATAGAACCTGTTTTTTGTGTTATTATATGTAATAAAATGCGAGTTTTAGGAAGTTTCAGGAAGTTAAACGTCAGTAGCAAATAATACTTCCCTTTTCTTCTCTCTAGTTTGAATACTGAACAACACTCATTCCCCAAAGAGTCAGGAACATTCCTCTGGAAGGGTTTCTTCCAAGGGCTGTCTCATCTACACAGGGATAACTTCCCAGGGCAGAAAGTTGAGTCAGCATTCACTGATGCCAAGACAGACCTGATGTATGCAAGGGATCTGGAGGATGATGCCCAGCAACCCCAAGACACGGGCAGGGCACCATACCCTTCAGAGAAAATCCATTCCCTAAGTTAAATTTTTAAATAGTTAGCGAGCTTCCACTGGGAGGCTTGGCATAGTATAACATCTTGAACAGGAGATAAGAAGAGAGGCCTGAGCTCTGGATATGGCTCTGAGCACCTCAGCCCATGTGTGCCCAGTGTCTTTGCCAATAAATAAGGTGACCTCCAAGGTCGCTGCCACAGTGATGACAGATGTCATCACCACAACGCCTATGTCTAAAGAAAGTGAGTGACACTACGTCTCTGTCCATGATCTAAATGATCATGATCAACACACCCTCACTTTGCTGAAAGCTCACCACATATCGATATCCCATTTTACAGACAGGAACTAAAGGATCAGGGAGCCATCCACCTAATCAGCGACGGAGCTTTGCTGAAGTTCATGTTATTTTTAAATGTCTTTTTCACAACTGTGCTCAGCAGTAGTGAGGGGCTCCCCTCAGCTCCCCAGAACCTCAGTCAAGAGGCTGGAAGTGGTTGGTGCCAGCCCCCATTCCAGTAAGTTGTCTTCCAACAGGAAAAGCTAAATTTATGAGGAGAAGGATACATTCCACAGATCTGAAGTTCCTTCGGGCAAAGTAACATTGTGCTCTGCTGTGCTTAGTCGCTCAGTCGTGTCCAACACTTTGCAACACCATGGACTGTAGCCACCAGCCTCCTCTGTCCATGGGATTCTCCAGGCAAGAATACTGGAGTGGGTTGCCAGGCCCTCCTCCAAGGGATCTTCCCAACCCAGGGATCGAACAAAGGTGTCTGACATCTCAGGCTGATTCTTTACCATCTCAGCCACCAGGGAAGTCCAGAGTAACATTAAATGAACTGAATCACAAATTGACAAGGTATTTGATGATGCCTGACATTCCTCAGGCATCATCATGGTAAGAGACTAATGGGAATTTCTGACTTGAATGAGAAGCCTTGTTAGCTCCTGGGACCTCATCAGGGATTTAGAGAATTCACATAATGTTCCAGATAGCTGCCTAAGAAGGAAGTAGGACTTCATAGCATTTTCCCTCCCCTTTCCAGCAGAGTACATCTGTTACCCTAGGGGACCTTCAGCATTAAAAATGAATTAAAAGAAGTAAATCTCCCCTTTGGGACATTTATTTACAAGAGGCCCTATAAAGCTAAGAGTGGAGGCTGAAAAATGTAACTTCCCTATGCCTGAAGAAAACTGTTGTAATTCTGTACTGAGTTACATTTAAAATTAAATATTTTAAAAGATGAGTGTCCAAGATATCTGCTTTGAGTTTTCTCTCAGAATAATAAATTACTTTCCCTTTAGGCACTGTTCTGAAGTACTTGTCACCAACCAAAAGGAAATCATGAGAATGTCAGAATGTAAAATGAGTTAGTAATACTTTGTAGTGGAAGATACATAAGATACATAAGTGGAACTTATGCTTACGTAAGCATAAGTTTTATTTTGTGTTACTTGGTTTTTACCCTTGAAGAACTGCCTTGGGCTCTTTAACCTATCAGAAACTTTAAAAATCAGGATTCTAAATTTGACAGTGTTTTTATTTTTAACATGGTGGGTGTTAGAAGTGGGTATCATTACATGGGTATCACATGGTGGGTATTACAAGATATGTTAACAGTGATCACATACACTGTTTGAGGAAAAGGCGTGGTGAGGTTCAATTTCCCTTCAGATTTATTGAAATACAATGACATATAACATTATGTAATTTCAGGGTGTACAATGTGTTGATTTGTTATATCTATATATTGTAAATGATTATCACCATTGCATCAGCTGAGGTCCTCATTCCTTCACATAATAACCATTTTATTTTGTAGTAAAAATATTTAATTCCTGTCTTGCCTCAGTCTCTAAATCAGGAAAAAGATGCCACTGTTTAATGAGTGTTTTCACTATTTAATGAGTCTTTTCAATGAGGTTTTGTTTTGTTTCGAGCTCAAAAATGTTTGATCATTCCATGAGAAAATGGTTTAAGTTTTGCCATATGATCAATGGTTAGTGACTATTTCTGATCCAAGTTCACAGTCAAATCACATTTAATCCTTTTAAAATATTCCTTTTTAAATATTTTGCCAAGAGAATGCACTTATCAGAGTAAACACGCCCTTTCAACACAAGAGACGACTCTACAAACGCACGTCACCAGAAGGTCAAAACCGAAATCAGACTGATTGTATTCTCTGCAGCCAAAGATGGAGAAGCTCCATACAGTCAGCAAAAACAAGTTCGGGAGCTGACTGTGGCTCAGATCATGAATTCTTTATTGCGAAATTCAGACGGAAATTGAAGAAAGCAGGGAAAACCACTAGACCATTCAGATATGACCTATTCAACCCTGTTATACACTTATACATGTGTACAATGGAAGTGACAAATAGATTGAAAGGATTAGATCTGATAGACAGAGTGCCTGAAGAACTATGGATGGAGGTTCATGACATTGTACAGGAGGTGGTGACCAAAACCATCACCAAGAAAAAGAAATGCAAAAAGGCCAAATGGTTGTCTGAGGAGACCTTACAAATAGCTAAGAAAAGAAGAGAAGCAAAAGGCAAAGGAGAAAAGGAAAGATATACCCATCTGAATGCCGGGTTCCAAAGAATAGCAAGGAGAGTTAAGAAAGCCTTCCTAGTGATCAGTGCAAAGAAATAGAGGAAAACAATAGAATGGGAAAGACTAGAGATCTCTTCAAGAAAACTAGAGATACAAGAGGACATTTCATGCAAAGATGGGCTCAATAAAAGACAGAAATGGTATGGACCTAACAGAAACAGAAGGTATTAAGAAGAGATGGCAAGAAGACACAGAAAAACTGTACAAAAAAGATCATCTCCTATAAAGAAACCTCTAGGCGACAGCAGCAGACTCCAGACCTCCAGGGGGACAAGGCAAGTTCCCTGAAATGAGGTTGGAGAGAGGATGGACACATAAAAAGTGAAAAGATGGAGAACTTCTTGGGCAGGAACTTGTGTGCTGAGGAAGGGAGTGGGTCCTGAAACAGAAAGCGTTCCCAGGCTCAAGGATGCTCCCCCACAGATGGGCGCAAGGGGGAGCTGCAGAGTCTTGGAAAACGGGCAAAGCAGGGACAAGAGGGCAGTAAACAAAGTTTCCCTTCTCAGCCTGTTAACAGCTCCCGCTCCCGGACTGTGGCCCCAACCAGACAGTGGGCTCGGGGATTGAGAGTATGTCTGGGGAGGCATACAAACCTAGCCAGCGCACACAACCCCTTCAGCACAGAGGGCGGGCACAGGTATACCGCTGAGTGAGGTGCGGCACACAAACCCCAGGAGCCCGCACAACCCTTGGGGTACAAAGGGCAGGCCCGGGGTGCCAAGACAAGGGAGGCATACAAACTTGGGCAGCACACACAAACCCTCGCAGCACAGCTGAAAGCAGTGGGGAACAAATAAGCTCCACAAGAAAGAGGGCAGGCGGTGAGAGGAAACGTGCACACAAACCTCACGACGCAGAGGGCGGGCAGAGGGAGTCCAAGCAAGCCCACGCTAGACGCAGGATGCAGGGGCCAGGCCTGGGGAGCTGAAACAAGTGCACACAAGCCCCGAAGCACAACCCTTGGGGTACAAAGGGCAGGCCCGGGGTGCCAAGACAAGGGAGGCATACAAACTTGGGCAGCACACACAAACCCTCGCAGCACAGCTGAAAGCAGTGGGGAACAAATAAGCTCCACAAGAAAGAGGGCAGGCGGTGAGAGGAAACGTGCACACAAACCTCACGACGCAGAGGGCGGGCAGAGGGAGTCCAAGCAAGCCCACGCTAGACGCAGGATGCAGGGGCCAGGCCTGGGGAGCTGAAACAAGTGCACACAAGCCCCGAGACGCAGAGGGAGGGCCCCAGAAGCCGAGACAAGCGCCACAGCCCCAAGACACAGAGCGGAGCTCAGGGCTGGAGGGGAGCCCACACAAGTCTCCGCCAGGCAGAGGGCAGGAAGAGATCCGCGCACGCCCCCACCCAGCAAGCTTCAGCCAGCGCTGCAGGGCAGAGAAGCACGGCCCAGGATGCCCGGCACAAGGCGGGGGCTGGCAGCAGTGAAGACAGGAGGAGAGGGCCACTTTGAGGTGGCTGCGGAGATAGGCGTGTTTAACACTGCCAAAGCCAGAAGGCATTCTGAACCCATAGACACTCAAAAACTTACTGCTGGACACTGCACTGCCCTTCAGAGAAAGGAGATCCAGCTCCATCGACCAGAACACAGGCCCGAGCTCCCCCAACCAGGATACATCACAGGACACTAACCCCAACCCCAGGCACGGGGGCAGAAGCCACAATCAAGAAGAAATATGACCTTGAGAACCATTTTTTTCTTCTCTTTTCCTTATAATTCACAATGTTTATTCCTCCTACATATTTCCACCTTCACATTAGCCCTTTTCAGTGCTGTGGAGTTTTCCTCTTGGACTTAACTGATTAAAAAAAAATTCATTTTAAGATTTTTTCTTTTTTTCTTATATCACACTGTCTATTGCCCCTACATATTTCTACATTTACATAGCCTTTTCTGGTGCTGTGGAGTTTTCCTTTTTGTGTATCTTGTCATTAAAAAGAAAATCATTTTAAGATGTCTTTATTTCTTTTGTTCACCTTTTTTTAAAATGAGTTTTTTTGATTTTGTTTTTGATAAATTCAACTCCTTTTCCTACAGTTCTTTACCAGCTGTAGTTGAGAGGTTAACAGGCAGGAAGGTCAGGGGTCTCCAAACGGAGGAAACAGCCTGCAAGTGTCAGACATTTTATCTCTCTTAAGTGGCAGGAGGAAACAAACTAGCAATATATTTTCCTTCTCTATACAAATTTAAAAGGAGGTTTCTCAACAAAAGAGTCTGAAATGTAGTACTTGGATGCAATCTCAAAAACGACAGAATGATCTCTGTTCGTCTCCAAGACAAACCATTCAATATCACAATTATCCAAATCTATGCCCCAACGAGTAATGCTGAAGGAGCTGAAGTTGAACGGTTTTATGAAGACCTACAAGACCTTTTAGAACTAATACCCAAAAAAGATGTCCTTTTCATTATAGGGGACTGGAATGCAAAAGTAGGAAGTCAAGAAACACCTGGAGTAACATGCAAATTTGGCCTTGGAATGCGGAATGAAGCAGGCCAAAGACTAATAGAGTTTTGCCAAGAAAATGCACTGGTCATAGCAAACACCCTCTTCCAACAATACAAGAGAAGACTGTACACATGGACATCACCAGATGGTCAACACCGAAATCAGATTGA